>VNJV01004782.1:0-201448 GCA_008042635.1 Drosophila nikananu | reverse complement strand
CAGGTGCAACAGGAGCACTTAGATCGTGCCCCGCAGCAGCCCTAAAAGCCATTTTAAACATATTACCGATAGAGCATTTCATAAGGAACACAGCAGCCCAAAGCGCGGTACGACTGAAGGCAAGCCAGAGCTTTGAAGAACTACCACACCGGGCACTGTAAGATCCTGAACGAAATAAACGATCGGCTAACAGGGAATACAGACTACATGACAACCGAGATGCGGTTCGGCAATGCATATACTACAAGATACCCAACAAGAGAAGAGTGGAGAAGAGGGAGTGTAACCGAGCCAGATGAGGTATCACTCTACACCAATGGCTCAAAGATGAGCGGCGGTGTAGGGGCCGGAATCTTTGCCGAAACCTGGGGGATAGAAGAGTCCTTCCACCTCCCAGGGTCAGCCACAGTGTTCTAGGCGGAGGTCCTTGGGATATTGAAAGCAGCTGAGCTTTCATTGGGCCGAGCCCTCCAGAATACCAAGGTAAGGATATACTCAGATAGCCAAGCGGCCATCAAATCTCTCGCAACAGCAAGGACTTCATCTACACTAGTCGCCAAATGTAAGGAGGCACTAAACAGACTAGAGGAACACAACAGGGTGCAACTAGCTTGGGTACCCGGGCACAATGACATCCCCGGCAACGAAAAAGCGGACGAACTGACCAGAAAAGGGTCAGAAGAAATCGCAGTAACAACAGATATTCAAGTATCTCTGAACACGGTTCAGGCCGAAATCCACGACCACTTCAAAGTACTAGCCAGCAAGGAATGGTCAATGAAGGCGGAACACAGGAGATCGAAACTGTGCTGGCCTGAATACAACAGGAGACGGACTGCAGAGCTGATCTCCAAGAGTAAAACGGACATTCGAAAGGTAACGGCAGCCATCACGGGCCACTGGCCAATAGGCGCACATGCCTGTAAGATGGGCCTACCCTATAACTCACACTGCAGAAGCTGCAAGGAACCAAACGAGCAGGAGACACCGGAGCAATTACTGTGCCACTGCCCGGCTCTCAACCATCTTAGAGCGCGTCACTTCGGAGCCCACCAACTCGGGTCACTCGGGGAAGTGGGAAGGCAGTCAGTGAGTGCCATCCTGGCCTACCTGAACGACACGGGCTGGTACTCAAGGGAGGCGAAGACTACAACGAAGAACGAGGGTGTGGGTCAAAACGGAGCTCAGCTCTAATTGGAGGTCACAGTCAGTGGCCTCACCACTTATACCTACCTACCTAAAGGTGGAGCTAAAAGTGTTCGGCGAGAGCAAAGATTTTAACGATTTTCAACGAATAAAAATCGATAACAAAGAAGCCACCGCAATGAAATAATTAAAATATACCGGGTATTTGTTTTTTGTTTATTTGGAATTACTTAATTCCATATCAACATAATATTTTTATTGAATTCAGTAAAATTTTTCAAACATTTCATTTTTCGTTACTCGTACACGACTTCATTTTTAGGGTTTTTCTTCAATGTGTTTATGTAGCTTTTTTTGTTGTTTTAATTAATTTTCTTTAAATTTTTCGTTTCTTTTTCCTTCTTTGTTGATGTTCATTTACTTCTTTTGTTGTAGGTTCCTTTTAATATTACAGCTTATATTTTTTAATTTTTGTTTTTAATATTTATAATTTTATAGTTAAACTTAAATAATACAAAAAGCAGTGTTTGTTTTTCTTCATCTTGTTACCCACACATTTTTTTTTAGTTTTACTGTGATTTTTATGAAGGATTTTTGTTAACCTAAATTAAAGCAATCTTGTTAGAATTTTCTTGAATTTCGAAAGTAAACAAAATGTAATTTTGTTTATTGTTTAATTTCTTCCCAGACGCAGGAATTTTTCTTGAATTAAAATATATATATATATTTTTTTTGGTTTTCTTCGTTTTAGTATTAATAATGTCTACTATTTATTATAATTTGCGGGTTTCACTAGATTCTTTCTAAACTAAAGTTATTAAGCTTCTGCAAATTTCGCGTGTTTTGTGGGTTGTGGTTGTTGTTGTTGTTGCTTTCTCTAACTGTTGTTTTTTCGGGTTTTGTTAAATCAAAAGTCAATAATGTACGCATACTTAAAAGTAATTTTACATTGTTTCTTCATTTTATTTACCATTTATGTATATAACATTCGCATATATTTATAAGTATATATATGACTTTATGTTATACTTGCTTAGTTCTATATAGCTTATGTTTAATACAGTTTCTCCTTTTATTTTTCTATTACATTTTATTTTCCTCTACTGCCGCTAATGTCTCAATATTTTTTTCCTTTTATTGTGTGTAAGTATTAAAACCAATTGCAAATGAAAGTGAAACTCAACATATTTACTTCAAACCATTTTATGTTCGATTTACTTTATTATACTTCTGGTTTGCTATGTACGCCGTAGTGTGACACATGTGTTTGTGGGAGATCCTCAGAACAAAAGACCCAAAAAACTAGCTACTCAAGGTATTTCGAATGATCCTGGAAAATGGCCTTGATCAAGACATTTTCTTTATCGCAGATCCTTTATGTTTCTTCTTGATGTTTGAAGAGGCTGTGGCTGGTGTTGTTGATTTTTTATCGAAAGTTTAAGAATAAGCAAAGTTCTTTGAACAATTTTCAAAAAAGTATTCTCGAATATTCTGAACATTTATTGTTTGTCGCCTGGTGTCTTGATCGCGGTTTGTTTGTCGGTTTACACACAAAAATGTCATTTTAACTGTTTTTAGTTTTTGCTTTTCATTTTATTTGTTCTTTTTACATACACATGGTGTAAAAAATGGCAGTTTATATATATGCTTGTTAAATATAATTCATTTAAATTGTGTGCTAGTAGTTGCCGCCTAACGAAGAGTGGAAATATTGCAAAGTGGTAAAGTGGCTTTGGATCTGAAACGTGGTACGTGTGAATATCCTGCAACCGCAGGCAGGCGAGAAGGATCTGAGACTGAACTGAAGAAAAATGGTAATTAATTAGATTTTTAAGCTAGAGGGTCAAACATTAACTTGGCAGTTTTTTATATCTTTTTTAGGTTTTTTATATATTTTTTTCCGTTTATTTTATGTTGTATTTTTTATTACCCTAGATAACCTATTAATATTTATCGGCGGTTTTGGGAACACACTTTGCCGGGACAAAACAAAAAGAAATCGTCTTCAAGTCTAATTTTGTGCGTGAAAATCGTTGGATAAAAACTAAGTTCAAACGCCTAAAGAGGAAGTATCGACGAAAACATAGAAAATATAAATTCAATTGAAGTTAAGTTCTGCCTGCGGTCGCCTGGATATACGAAAAGGAAAGCATACTCTAAATGATCTCCCAAGACGATTTTATTGTGTTCAGTGATAGCACTTG
The DNA here is from genome assembly GCA_008042635.1 of Drosophila nikananu. Lineage (NCBI taxonomy): Eukaryota > Metazoa > Arthropoda > Insecta > Diptera > Drosophilidae > Drosophila > Drosophila nikananu. The sequence goes on along the minus strand of VNJV01004782.1, from coordinate 198,098 downwards.
TTGCCGGCATTTGATTATACTACTTAACTAATTTATCTTCCCTTTATAATCTGTTTAGCTTAGTCGTAGGAAAACATGCACTAGCAAAAATGTTAGAAAACTTGTTGGTTTTTATTATACCTAAAACAATTTTACGTGTCCTTGGATGCTGAAGAATTCGGTTTAAAAATATACTTTCAATAACTTAATGAAATTTACTTGATGGGACCAGAGAACGATATACGCAAAATCGAGAATTATGGCAATTACAATTCCAAAAGAAGGTTGACGAAATTCGGTCTTATTACTATCTCTGGTCCAAACAGAGGCCTCGTTATCTATATGTATAATTTTTTGTTTTTCCCTTTTAATTTCTTAAGCCGCATTCATTTACACTTTAAGTTCATTTCATGAAAGTTGCATTATTATACCATTTCATATTACATGTATTTTAATATATATATTTATGTATAACATTTTCCATTAAACTATTATTTATTGATTTATTTCTGCATTTTGTTCTTGTTGTTCTGGCAAAACTGTATAACATTTTTCGTTTTGTTTCTGTTTCTTCACCTGGATTCTCATCTCTTAGAAATTACACTAGTTAAAGTGGATGGAAAAGGGGTTAGTTAATAAGCTTTCGTTATGCCGGTTAGGAGCTTTCTTACGTTTCATGTTTTCTTTTTGTTTTTCTTGGGGAAAATAGAGATAAGTTAGTTGAGGCCTAAATATCTAATTAGCATTTCGTATTCAGAGTCGAGTCAACTGTTCGTCGGTGTGAGTGAAAGTAATAGGTAATAGCACTGCCACTGTCATGCAATTTCGCTGCCATGTCCCTTTTCGCAAGGGATTTGGCATTGGCCCGTGGGATTTCGAGTTAACGGGAGGACAGGCATCCACTCAAGGTCCTTGGTATTCCTTGTGGTGGACTTGATCGGCTGTAAAACATATGAGATGGAAACGGATTGGTTTGTTTTTAACTTAGTTAAATTAAGTTCGATTTATTGGTATTATCTGTTGGATTTTGTGGGGGTTGTATACATAATACATTTAATTTTTATATGCTCTTCATGTTTATTGTAACCAGTTACTCTGTACTTTCATTTCAGCTATTTACTCTTTTGCCTCAATTATCCTTTTATATTTAATATATTTTTATGAGATTTTCCCATTAATGATCTTGGATTTGGGGGTTTTCAATAATAAGTGAAGAATATTAATTTTAAATATGTCTGGGCTTGCCTTTTTTGTTTGCCTCCGTTTATGCATTTTTTGTTTTATATATTTCTTGTTCATTAAATATGCAGCGCCTTCTTGTTTTGCTGTTTGCAGTATTTTTTTCGCTTCTGTTAAATTTTTGCTTTATTATGTTGTATTTTAAGAATCGCTTTATGAACATTTGTTTTAAATGGCCTTTGTTAATTCATTCACTTGGGAAAATGATGCGTCCTGCTTACATTTATAACAAATTGAACTAAATCATTTCTGGGTATCCTGGCAATAATTTCTTTGCTTTTCAGGAGCTCTTGTGGGTGGAGACGGGGAATGGCCCAGGGAGGAGTGGTTTTTATTCGTATATAAACATACATATTTGTGTTTATATTTGCTCCAATGGTACAATTGATTTGTATATATTTAGTTGTTATAAATATAAATAATGGTTTTATGCATTTTGTTCAAATAATTTGTCCTTTCTTTTAAGTACAGTTGATGTTTAGCTTTTCAAAGTTCTTTTTTCGCTGCGCTGTTTATCGTTTACATGTTTCTTGTTGATCCTTTTCCAAAAATTACACCAAAAAACAAATAAGATTGGCTTAACAACAGTTTTATTTCGTTTTTAATGCTTTTTGTTTTGTTTTTCTTCTTTTATTACTGATAATATAATATTTTGCGCTAATTTAAGTGGCCTGTCAAATTTATACCTTTCGTTTTTCGCCTAAATTTGTAACTAAATCAAATTTTCCTAACAAATAAAGGTTTTTGTGTGATTCTGTGTGGGGCGTTGTTCATTTGGTAGCGTTGGGTAGGTATTTCTTTTGTTTTGCTTGTATTTTATATGCTTTATAGCGCTAGAATTTTATTTCTTAAGTTTTCCATTTTGTTCTTGCTGTAGCTTCTCCCACTCTCTTTAGTTTTGTCTTTGGTTGTTGCTGTATCTCGCATGCCTCTTGGGGCCCTTGCTTGCTACACTTTGCTCATTTCTCTCTTGTTTTGTGTGTGGATTTGTTGCAGTTTTCTTTCTTTACTCGAGTGTTGTTCAACCGTCAACCTATTGCCTCTTCCATCCTTGCTCTCCTTGCTCCAAGCCCCATGCTCCTCGGTGGCCGCTCCTCGCACACGGCCGTTGTCCTTGGGGAAACGTTTCTCTTAGTCCACCATCAACTCAAAGTGGACGGATCCTCTCCTCTCCGAGCGATCGTGGTTGATGTTCCGGGCCCAGGCTTTGCACTCAATGTTGATCAAGACGCCGGCTAAAAAATTAATACATATTAATTGGATTAATAAATATTGAAGTTATGCAATACAAAGCTCATGAAAAAGTGGGTACAATTCCTTTTATGGCAATAAATACAGATTGAAACCCTACTAATCTGCAATTCTGCTGGGCTTTTTGGCTGGGAAGGCCTGCTTTGGCAATTATTTTCTAGGGTAATCACAGCCTTTGAACTCGATAATTGCAGGTCTTAATTGGCTTACAATTCGTTTATGGAAGCATTCCACCCAACTAGTTGCCCTATATTCAGCAGGCCCCAACAGTTTATAATTACAAATCAGATAGGAAGACTCCTATCCCAACTGCTTGTAACCCAATTTTCCACCCCCCCTTAATGTGGCTTAATTCCTGCGAAACTGTTGCAATGCAAAACAAAGAACAAGGAAGAATGAATATCCTGTGTCAGTTATTTTTTTTGCTTCCTTTCTACTAACCCCTTTGTAAATATTTAGTGTGCCGTTCAAATTACTACTTGTGTTTGAAATTGTGTAAAATGTAGAACGCGGTCAGAGTTAGAGCTTGATTTGGAACACTTTTCCGTTGAAGTTACCTGAACTATTTAGCTGTCCGCTTTCGACAGGACTTACAGTCTATTTAATCCTTATTACCAGTGAGGTGTCCCATATTAAGGCTGAAGTTAATACTTACTTTCAACAGTAAATTGCACAGCTACGATTGGCGGAATGTACCCCTTGATGTTTTTGAAGGGGAAGTAGTAACGTGGGAAACCCATGCGTGGATAGTAATCACGAGCCTTGATGTTCTCAACATCGGCGGGATTCTCACCCTCGCACGAGACCCAGACAACGCTGGTCTAAAAGTTGAAATATGGTTAAACACAATCCTTTCATCACTCAGCTGTTAGGCTTACCTCATTGGGTCGCAGGCTCTGCTTCTCCTTGATGTGCTGCTTCAACTCCTCAGGCATTTCATCGGGCAAGGTCTTTGAATCGTTGTAAATTTCCGGCACCCAATTGTAGATCTACAAGGGAGTTGGGTAAAAAAATTTGTTAGCCATGCTCCAGTTACAACAGCAAACAAGAAAACCCAAACTTTTAAAAACCCTGACAGCTATCCGACCGAAGAAGTTAAGCCAGATAAAGTAGTCGTAAACGATATTCTGATTTCCTAACTAATGTCATTGATGTTTTCGATGATTTTTATATTTCTGATAGAATAGTGGATTACATATTTTTCAGCATAACTCACCTTATTCAACTTTAGGAATATGCAGGGTCTGGCCACATGATAGCCGAAGTTGTTCTCGACTGTGCAGGGTGCGAAGCTGGCGACCTCGGTGCCACAGACTTTGCCCTCTGGTGGCGGGTTCTCGAAGCTGCAGTTCACCTGGTTCTGCTTCTCAAGATCCTCGTAAGCTGGCAATTCGATAGAATATAGTTAGCAGGGTGAAGCGGCTTAGAGCGGGGGCAATAGCGTAAATGTTTAGCATTTTGGCATTTTACATTTATATAGCAAGAGATACTCGGAAAAACTGCGCTTGCGTTATACACAAAATGTAAAACTTACTGTGATCTTTTCGTTTTATCGGTTATCAAAAATCAAAGTATTGAAAAAATTGTGTTTTAACATAAACAACAAATGATACAGCTTTCGAAAATCCGAAGCGTTAGGTAAGTGTTTAGACACTTATTCAGAAAAGAAATAATACTTAACAATATTTTATTGTCAATTTATCAAGGCATGAACAAGTACAAGATATATTATCTTTTTTTTGTATACGAAAATAGGGGTTTTTGTGTCTTGATAATAGTTTATGTACGTTCTCATTACTCTTTTAATGAACATTATTTCTTATTAAGTCTTAATTTATTGTTGCATCCTATAAGGTTCGTCTGGCTTACTTACATTTCAGAAAACGGGCAGTCTCATCAACCCAGTACTTATAATTATCCTTCTTCGATGACTCGTACCAAACTAATGTGCTCTCAACATTGGCTTCTGGGGGCATTGGTCGGAAGCCAAGACCTAAAAGAGGAAAAAGCGAGTGAAGGAGAACGAGTTCCCCAGTGAGCTTGAAAAAGTCTAATTGATTTAATGCTCCCCATGCTTATATTCCCCTCATCCAATTAGTTAATTAAGTTCAGTTCCTTTTAACACGGAACTGAGTTAGGGGTAGCCCAGGTCGGCTTATCCCCCTAAAAGTTTTGGCACGCATTTACTTAAAACTGCTCATATTTTTGTCCGAAATTGTATGGTTATTAATTAAAAAGGAATGTTATCTGCCCATAGAATAACTAACCTGGGTTAGCTCCAATCAATCCGTTGTCAAGCATCCATTTGGGCTTTTCATTGTCCAACGTTTGGTAGAACACCGTAAATATTGCAGCAAAGAATCCAGTTAACGCCGCATAAAATATTATATAGAATAGTAGAATTTTCGCTGAAAAGATTAGGGCAAACATAAGTACAGCAATTAGTTAAGGCCATTGTTTTCTTGGAGCATCAATCGAATTTGGCTAACCCTTAGTTGACTTTTAAAGAGGAATGTTTTTGAATAAAAGTAAAGTCAAAATTCCTTAAATTCTATATTAATATCCAAATAATATGTGAAAGGATAAGAAATCTTTTTTAGTAGCTTATCCCATTTTTAACTTAGTTTTCCATTCAAGGTCTGAGTCAAGGGGGGTCGTCATAAAATGCTTATCATTTCTCAATTAGTTCAATTGAGAAAACCGGGGTAAATAAATTTTTTCCATGATAAATGGGATTATTTATCCGGTCATAAAGTCATTCACATTGCTAGAGATTGTGGGCCGTGGGAAAAATGTACTATTTTAAAAGTGTACTACAAATCGTGGGAAATACTGTGCAGTAATTGGTTCCAAGGAGAGCGAAGAGAATTGTTATAATTCTAGGAATATAAAAGTAGTTAAAAGAGCCCAATATTTTAATAGTTTAATGTAATAATTTCCCTACCAAAATATTTATAATTAAACCAGGTTTTTTTAAATTTATATCGCAAGTCTTTAGTCCATATATCTCTCATACACAATTCCATGCTGATCTTTTATACGCAAATAAATGTGCGTCCATAAATAATTATATTCCATGAACAGCGGGCATTAAAATGTAAGTTCTTCTATAGTATGCGGTATTTCCCTGCCCCTATGGAAAAATCGGAGGAGCTTTTCCAGCTTGAGAGTGAGTTTGCGCAGTGCGTCCCCCGAGGCACTCTCGAAAGCTCTCGCTGCCATGTACTCTATATATAGCTAGGGTCCTGTGGACCAACAGTTGTGGAAGCACTGTGAGTGTTCAAGGAGAAAAACTTAAAAATCCGATTGCTACTTACTTACGTCACAAGTGGGAACGGAGCGGGCGGGGTGCACTGGGAGGACTCTGAGGACTTTTTGCTGCCATTTAAATTTTTGTAGGCAAGCGAAAAGTTTTCACTGCAAATCTATTTTGGGCTTAAGGGTTGCTCTGGCCCGGCTTATATTCGTATATGTATCCGTTAAATATCTAGTTAGCGGCCAGCTTTGACTATGGATCCTGCGGCTTGGGCCCTTCTAATTGGATATCCTCCGCTCTGTTCCCCACTGCCCCACAGTTTTCCCTTACACTCCGTTCTTCCCTTACATAATTTATGGTACTCGCTTGTCAGTTAAATAAAATGTACGTTCACATGTCAACACACACAAAGGAACCAAACTCGAGCAGGAGAGAGACATTCAAACTTTTCCCATTGTTGCGGCCGTGTCGGTGTGTCTCTGCACTTAACGAGCTAGTTTTCCATTTTTTTCGTTGTTTTTCGCAGGAATGGGATACGCGAATTACTCAGCCAGAGGGATGAGATTCGTTGCTTTATTTGCATGTCAAGTTGATGTCTTTGTTGTTGGCATTAGCCTGATGGCTGAATTGGAAATTTAAATGTAAAATGCTTGGTTTAAGGAGCTGCATTCGCACTCACTAATTAATTCTCCGAAAAACCATAACGAACCTAGCACAAGAAATTAATGCTGATAGGATGGTGGAAAATAACGCAGAGTATATTGAAATCTCTAGGGACAAGATGGTAGGAAATATAAAACCATTATTTTGTGTTGTTTATGAAGAGCCGTTCATCATATTATAATTACACGGTTGCGCTGAAATTCAATTTGTAGCCGCCCCGATGGTAATGTCCATGACGATGGCGATGATGATGACTGTGGGTCTGGCTTGGCCATGAATTTATAATATCTGCGGCAGGCGTCGCCTATCCTCTCCTTCTGCCTGTATCCGTCCGTCTGACAGTGTGTCTGTATGTATGCATAACTCATTTCATTCCTTTTTTTCCTCTTGCCTCTTGGCGTCTTTGCGGCGACACAGCTACATATTACGTATACGCCCCAGTGGCGTTGCTTTTCATTTGCATTTTCGTAATGGGACTTCAGCGGACGGATGCCTATTAAGTTACAAGGGAAACATTTTTGCAATTGATGTATTGATTGTCTCTCTCGCTATCCGTGCCAGAATACGACGCTTACAATCATATTTGTGGTTTTTCTTAGGTTTGTGGCTACTTGTTAGATATTTAAATACAAAAAATACGAATTCAGGCTTAATCTTTAGCTTGCCTTTCGGCTAGGCCACAGTGCCGAACTGAGTTTCAGTCGATCCCAAGGACATCTCATTGATATTTGCGGCGTGTTTTGGGGCTGGGAGATAGTCCAATTACGCTGTAATTGGTTGCCTGGCAAGGGGAGTTATGGATGTTGCGGGAAATCCAATTGATTTGCGCTCATGTCACCGCGTTTGACGATTAACTGGAAAGGACTCTGAGTATATGCTAGTGTGTGTGAGCGCACCTGGGCAGTGCGAGCTGAGGAAAATTATTACGTATACGCCACGCTCTCCGGCGCTCTCTCGCTCTGCGACTTGGCTCTCTGGCTGGTACATTTCTCCCTCTTTGCCTCTCTGTGAACTTTGACATTTGCAGCGAGCTGCAGTGCACTTTATGCCATAATAGCCTAGCGGGAGAATAGCGGGCGTGTATAGCCTCCTCTCGCTCCCCGCGCCACGTCTTCGGTTTATTTTTTGATTTCTGCCACAATTTTGTACCATTTAAGTAAGAGCAGGGCCGGTGTGGGAGTCGGCTCGTTTTCTGTGTTTACATTTTGACAGTTGCTGAGTAAAAAAACACGCACAGAGGCACACTGAAAGGACCCACACTTGGAAACATTAAAAGTGGCACACAGACCAACCCAAAATCACCAACGGAAATGAGAAAATATAAAGGAAGGCACAGAAACATATTCAACTGTCAACAGCACGACTCAGCACGCCGCGGGTTGTGTAGCGCGAAAACTGGCACGAGTCTCGGTCCTTTTCCATGCAAAAAATTCAAAAGCCCACTCCAAATGGGACGTTTTGAATAGAAAAAATTATAACTCTCATACATTGATAAGCAACTTGTCCAATTTTAAATTCACGCTTTAATATTAAAGGAGCTTTGTTAATTTCCCAGGGAATTCCGATTTCTATGTCAAAATGCAAAAATAGGTGCTCTGGTTTTCCTAAAGCGTAAATGAAAATTAAATTAGGCGTTTAATTATATCTACTCTGTAACTCCTTTTGGAAATTTGAAACCACCATATAAAAGATAGGCAGACGGGAATGGGCTAATATATTATCATTTTTTATTATTAGTATATTTGGGGGTCGTAGAGGATTTTCTTTAGATAAACACACCCGGTAATTAATATTTTTGGACTAGGAGTACCATGCATATAAAGGAAGTAATATATAGAATATTTTTAATAACCCAAAGAAATATCTTTTATATCCAATTATTTTAACAGTTGTATTATTTATATCCTAAACTATATATATGCTTAACATCTATTTTAACATAATTAAATGCTTTATAAATGATTAATCTTTTATAAATACGGAAAAATAGCTATAACATTAATGCTAACATAGTATTAAAACCAACCATTTAAGCTCAATAAACCCCAATTGCCCATAATAAATTTGTATTTAATTAAACAGAATTCCAGCATTTCGATATAACAGAAAAATTTCAGGTTCAATATTTCAAATGGTTTGTATCTTCGATCGTATATATCGCATGATAACATATCGGTTAAGAACGAATCAAAGATAATTAGAATAAAAGATCTTTTAAAAGTAATATTATAAAAGTTTTTACGATTTCAGCTGATTACCATAATAGTGACAACATAACTCAGATGGTTTTATGAAACGATTCCTAAAATTTGGCTTTATAAAAAAATTAAGCGCATTTTCAAATGTTGAACTTCGATCGGCAGAAAAGTAATGTGGTAAGATCAGTGGTATAATCAATACAGATACATTTTTATATTTATTAAGAGCAATTTTATTCGAAAAATATGGTTACAATCTTTTGGAAATACATTTTAAGAAAAATATGCCTTTCACTTTTACTATAAACTTCATGGGATTATCTAAACTGCAGGTGTGTGGAAAAATTTTTGAATAGATATATTTTAGTATTTATTTTTGGTAAAATTATGGTAATCTCTTGTCTTATAATGACAACCAATATTATTACTAACAGTATGAAAAAATCCTGTGTATTTCATTTTCGATTATCATTGTATCAAACAGAAAAGATAAAAACATAAACATAATAAATCAACTTAATTAGTTTTACTTCCATTTCGGTTAATTTTTTTCAGAATATTCGAAGTAGATTTTCCAAACTAATTATTTTTTACTTTCATTTAGTTTAAATTCTCCTATTTTTATCCCATTTGAAGTAGAATTTCCAGAGGCTGATGTATCAATTGACGTTCAGCTGCATCTGCTCTTGAATTGCTTATTTTACCCCAATAAATGTTCTCCCAAGTGCCGTAATGGCACAATTTATATTGCCTATTACCATTTCCTTTCCACTTTGAATGCCCCATGTTGAAAGTGGAAAATTTTGCATTTTCACTAGTTTTCCCCAAGCTTACGCAAATATCTTATGACTGTATTGTTAATTAAGTGCAACGATTTTAGCGTAGAGGAGTGATGTTGCCTCCAAACTTGTTGGGTACTATTTAGCAAGCTTGGTGGTGGTTAACTTTCGTGGCTCAGTGTGAATTGCTTCGTTTTCGTTTTCCATCTTAATTATTTTGCCTCAGCCTTGTTCTGCTTGTTTCTCTTTCTGTTTGTTGTCCGGCAAATTGATGTCAATAATTGAGTGCCATATGCTTCATGAATTGGTTATATGTTAATTGCGGCAATTGGCAAATGGCCTTAGATTGATGGAGAGTGCACAGATTTGGATGCTTGAAATCTAAAGCAATTTGTTTTTGTAACTTAATTTATTAAGTTATTGCTTCCTCTTGGATATCATATAACATAACAGCAAAATCAGAACTCTAAAAGGTTTAAAAAGAAGATTTGATATATTATCCAGATTCAATGACTAAGCTATGATCAATGTAATAGATCAAGAGGAAAAAGTAACTCAAACTAGGGATTTTAGTTAGTTTTCTTTTTATGTGCTTATACTGCAATAAAGAGTACTAGTGTTCAAGGGTGTATAGAAATGTTATTGCGATTCAATCTCTCTTCTCGGCCTTAGCATAATTCTTTGCAAATTTTAATGTTGAACATGAAACCTTGAGAACTTCCCACAACTTAATTATTATGTGAACAACATTTGTGAAATATATTTCAATAAATTCAATAACTTTCTGAGCTGGATGAACCGACCAGAAATATTTTTCCACAGTTCTGCATTTCCCTAATACGTGAAAAATATCCTCAATACAAAAATAAATTAATTAAAAACCAGTCAAGCTAAAAATACCCAATAATTAAATACTGAACTGTAGCTCCCTTTGGGCAAGAGCCCCATCTGCAGTCACTGAATATGCTTGCAACGCAATTTCAGAGCCGTCAAGTGAAACCTAAAGAGCAGAATAGAGGTGTCCATTCCCTTGTGCCTTTGGTGTAGGTCAGCCCAGTGACTGTGAGCTGGGCGAGCTGAGCACCCTCGCATCTTGGAGGAGGTGGCAGCGGGAAGGCGGTGCCTGCCAAGTGTTTAACTGCAGAGGCAACACAACAACATTTGCACCCTAAGTGGGTTACACACAGGGACAGCCAAGCGCGAAGCACTAAGCCGCTGCTGGCTGGGCTGGCAACGGCTGCAACGAGGCTAGAATTGATTTTTTGCCGAGACTGAGATCGCATGTCTACAAGTAGGTTTTCACATTTGCGTTGCCTCCGTGGCAGGCGAATAAACTGGGTTATAGGCAATGTAGCTTCGACTAAACCTGCTCTAGCTGCGGAGACAGACAGCAGTCAAGTGTTTTGCCGCATAAAGATAGTAGACACACACACCCCATTGGTTTATAATGATTGAAGAGTGCACAACACATTGTATCAATCCTCAAACGCAAATCATTCTAAAAAAAGACATTAGGGCATTTAGAGCTAACTGATGGGTATAATTAAATGAAAATAACTGGTTCACAAGCCAATTTTGACTTTAATTTGGCTTTCTGTAATGACAAGTTCTCTTTTGGGATGTATTTCATAATGTGTTTAATTCTTAAGTTAAAGGAAATTCGTCATTTCGAAAATTTTACTAAGCAAAAAGAAAGGGTTCCACATTTTTATAGCTTAAAAAATAAAGAATAAATATATTTTAGTACTCATAAATTACCAAACAAGGCTGCCTTCCTTTTGGTTCACTGATACATTTTAATCTTTGATTTTAAACTCAGTTTTTAATCTGTTTTGATTTCTCTTTCTGATCAGTTGTACACATGAAAGTATTCAACTCGAAATGAAATATTTCCAATTTCCCTTTCTATAAAAAAAATGTTGGAGGGGAAGCCTTGATACCCGATAAGCCAATCGATATCCCAACAATGGCATTATATTTCATTAAAAATGTACTTTCAACGCTAAGAGGAATTTCTAAATATAAGCCATCGAGCAGGCACGTGCCACAGAGAGTCTATTGGGGATTGGGTGGCTGCTCCTCCTGCCTTCAAGATACAAGACCAATATCAATAAAAATACGGATGCCACGTACGAAATAAATTGACATTATTTACTTATAGCCAAATATTGATTACTGCTGCTTTATTTATGTCTCCGATGGCGAACTTGACGATACAGAAGAGAGAAAGCATAGGATAAAGATTATCTAATACCTAACAACTGAGCTAGTAAGCTTTTATTTACGTTCTTTAGTCATAGCTTCTTCACATTTTACTGTTTAAATATAGTTTTAGATATTACAATTATCTAATTGGTTTATCAACTGGCTTTTGCGAAAAACGAAAAGCCATCAAACAATGCTATCTATACGGAAGATATCTAGAATCGAAGGGATGGCTCCGCAGTATATGGTAATAAAGCGGCTTTACTACTACTTCGCTTCCAGCTCGGAGGCATAAAAAATTTATGACAATTTCCTTTTGTCACGAGCAGCTTACACACGATATCCGGCGATTAGTCATAATTCCCGCGGCCATATGTAATGAAAATTGTGATTCCTGATATGGAGAAAAGGCTGCAGCAAGGTTGTTCACATTATGCAATCGGACAACTGGGTAACTGAAGCCTCGAAAGCAAGAACTCGAGGAAGTGACTCAACAATGCCCGCTGGCATTACGTAGTGGGAGGTCGAGCACCTCTTGTATTGACTTCCATATTTAGCCTAACTAAGTACGTGACTTTTCGGTGCCTTTGGGCGTATCTGGTAGTACCCCACAAATCGATATTACCCGTCGAGTTCAAAAGCAATTAGTTGGCCCCAATGAGGTATATTGGGAAAAGTAAGTAAGCCCAAATTATGAAAAAAAAGAATAGGAGAATGAAGGATGTATTTAATATTTGTTTTATACCAAGAGTTAGCTTTTCGATTGACGGATTATTAAGAGTGGACTATAAGAGATACTTACCCCAACTGGACCCGGTGCGTCCAAGGCATTGGCTAGTTTCACTGTTCCATAGGAATTTTTTGAAACCCTCCCATTTGCCCATTTTTGGCGGCGGCGCATAATATTCACCAATTTTCTTATCGGCCATGTTAACGCTTTTGTTTTCTTGCTGCTGTCGGTCGGTTTTGCGGTTTAACTCGAATTACTTATTCGTTTTGTCACTTGATTTGTAGGAGGGTGTCTTGTCTATAAAGCTAGTTCTCTGTTAAACTATTCTTATTTGTTGTTTCTTGTGGCTCCTTAAAGTTGACGTTTAGATTTTGAACGCTTATCTAATACGAGTATATTATGTATATTTATTTATATGTGTGTATTTATTGGTGTTGATTTTTATTTTATTTTACTTGTTGGGTTGTTTTTTGGTTTTTGGGTGAGTTTTTCTCAATCAACTGCGTTGGTACAACATTTTTTGTTTGTTTGTTTGTTTTTTGGAATGTTCGTAGCAGTATTTTGTTAAGATTAGTGCTTAATTTGCAACGTCACTGAAAGATATGAACGGAAATTGGAAATGAGAAATATTGCATAACTGTGCGATCGAATGACACCTGTTAGGTAAGGTTAAAGGCTGTTTTTCGTAAAGTGCAATGACATAATGGATGAAATAAGTTATTTTCAAAGGTTTTCGTTGATCGTAGATCCCGGTTGTTGTTGGTACTCTCACTATGATTGAGTTATTGATGTATTTTAATCACTTTTCTTTGTCGCGACTGTCATTGATTTTCTTTATTCTTTATGTAAGAGAGTTTCGTTCGGGTCTGAGAGTTTTCCTTTTCCTTTTCCATTCCATTTAATGGTCATGGTTTTCGGCTTATGTAAACTTTGCCTTTTCCCCACTTGGCATTTGCAGTATTCAGTTTTTCCCTTTGATAAATTCGGCTTCAGCCTCAGCCGTGATTCGGCGCAGGCACAGGGACACTTGAGGAAGCCTGTATAAGCCGATATATGATGGGTTCTAATCGGCGGCAATATCTTCTGAGGGTCCTTTGCTATATTATTTTCTATTTTCTCGACTTTTGTTGCACCAAATGCCTGGAACTCGCCAACGCCAAATAATTTGTAGTCACCTCTGCCGATTTTAGTCACACACTCTGCTGCCAACTGTTATGTAATCTCGAGCGCGGAAAAAAGCCTCGAAAAGCCAAGCCAGCCAGAGGCGAGCATGCGCGCAGAGAGCATTGGGAAGAGCGTGGAAAAAGTCGAGCTGAGCGCAGCTGGAATCGCTGCTTGGAAGCTTCTTTTTTCCGCTTTCGCCGCAGCTTTCGCAAGCATGGGGACGAGGGCGGAGGAGGCGGGCGCTGCGGAGAGGCAGGCGGGTTTCCGAGCCATGAAAGTTGACAGCTGGGCGCCAGCTTAATGAGAGTTTGGCGGGGAGGAGGGGACAGGAGGTCTCCGGAGGTCTCAGGAGGAGCGAAATCCGATCCCAGAAACCGCTTGCAGTTTTGCAATCCTCTGAGAAGCTGACGCCCAAAAGCAGGCCATACTATGCCATATAGTACGCCTTCATGCAATGAGGCAAGGACAATGGGAGCAAAACGGGACTGCTGCAGGGCTTATCCTTATCGCAGGGCCTGCTCTTTCCGCCTCTCCTGCTCCTCTTGCTGTCGGCTTTAATGAAAATTCCCGACCCACAAACATTCGCCTGGCTTGACTTACATTTCTGCTCTGCCGACGTCGCCGTCTTTTCGCGGCGCACATTGCGCAACGCGCCCGACTCGACTCGAATCGGCTCCTGGCTAGGCTCCCGCTTTGAGCTCCTCGCTTCACGCTGCTTCTGATTCTATTTCTGCGGCTTGGCTGCCCCCCATGGAAGTGGAATATGGCTGTGGATGTGAAAGTCCAGTAAAGGGCATGGCGCACCAAAGTAGGCAACGCTCGGCCCCCACTCACAGAGATACACAAATGTAGAGGCGTTCGTTCGGTCGCCTTTTTCTGGCGCACAGTGCAATTGTTAGAATCCTTGAAAATCGATACGGTTTATAACTGATTTCCCCTTGCACACACAAGCACTGATATGATTCGAAAACTCTCAATACTTTTCGCACACTCGAACACACTCTCGCACACACACACACACACTTCGTTTTCGCAGGCACTTCTTAACGGCTCTGGGCCTCCGAGTCTCCGCCTTATGGCTTCGCTTTTATTGTTGCAGGCAGCTAAGAAAAAACCGAATTCCAGTATGTATATAAGTTTTACAAGGATATCTTTGCTGCCGCTGTCACAATGTCCTCGTTGCCGACCGACGTCGCCGTCGTTGTCGCTATCGTTCTCATTCTCATTCCCATTTTCGCTGACGTCGACGTAATCAATGAAAAATTTTCTCCTTTCGCACAATTGTTTTTTCTTATTCGTATTTGGGTTTCTTTTGATTTGCAATTAACGGGCGGCGGCACAATTCGATTAACTCTGTCACACTTTTATATAGGTTTTAATTCTGATGATTTGCGGAATTTTATGTAACCAGCGGCTTGGAGGTTTTGTGACGGGGGGTGAAGAGTGGAGGAGATTCTTCGGGTGACATACAGAATGGGGTTTCTTTCGCCTTCGAACGCTCCCTCTCTACGCAGACTTGTACATGGTAGCTCTAGATATATAGATATATATGTAGATAGATGCCAGAACATCTATGTATGTATATCTATATGCCGTTAATCCGCCAGCGAGTGCGAGTAGCAACCGTCCACAGTTAAAACGCCAATGATAGTGCCAGGCCACCGCCGCAGCTTGCAGCTGGCAATCGCTCGCCCTCGGCCATCGGCCTTCCGTTCGCTTTTGCCATCGGGAACCTTCGGTCGGCATCGGGTCGCCTCGGGTTCGCCTTCGGTTCGTTTCGGCGCTGATTAATGGCGGCAGGCGGAGGCGGAAGCGGGAGCAGGAGCTTCGTGGAAAGCGCCAGCTCTCTGCTCAAGCTTTCCGCTCAGCTGGGTGCTATACGCCAAGTCGCTGGAATGGCAGTCGGCGGTCCCGCCTTCCCCCACTCAGCCACCCTGCCCCACGCATTGTTGTTGGAGAAAGCTTTCAGCTACTTTTGCTGCTGTGATTTGCAGTTAGTTCCATTCAGTGGCTGCCAAACTGTGTGGGCGTGAAGTCCTGCGAGTTGCATGCCCCAATCAGTGCAGGTGAAACTGCAGGCGGTGCGGCCCCAAGACCCAACGCCCTGTTCGAAAAGCAGAGCATGTTGCTTAACCCGAAAGGGCTAAAGGACAAAGTGTTTGATAACCATGAATATTTTATGATGTCATCTGGGCCTGAGCTATAGTGATATTTACATTTACGGTGTAACTTTTAATACTCTAAAGTTCTTTGACCTTGCTACTGGACAACCTTATCGCCAGCGATAAGAATTACTCGCTTTCTTTTCGAAGGCCTCTGGGTGCTCGGGCTTATCATCTGTGCATTAGAAGCTTTAACCTTCTGTTTTTAATATTTGCAAAGTCAGGACTAGCAATTCTTTAAAGCACAGCTGCCCACACTGCCAGCCATATGGGTCCAAACTAAGTCAGGATTCTGTACAGGACAAAGCTGTTGACAATCCACAGATTGAGCCTAAAAAATCGCCTTAGGATATCGCTGATCCGGCGGAAAAGCCAAGCGGACAGTGGTTCTCAAGCCGCAGTAATTTGCTGGCGTCTGACACTTTGCATTACTGAGGCCCGATAAATCGCAGAGGACGAAACGCTACCCCGCTGCTGTCCTGTCCTGGCCACTCCTGTTCATGCGCTCTCTCCCACCAACAGCCCACCACAGCTCTCCGCTCCGGCTTGTGGTGCTGGTATTTCCCGCGGATACGGTTCAATCGGCGCAGAAGCCCATCAATCCGGCCCAGAGGCGTCCGCCGGAGCCAGAGGCGGCCGACCTAACGCACAGTTCTAGAGGCAAGTTTTCGAACGCGGCGAATCCGGCGTTGTCTTGCGCATTGGGGCTTGTGGACTGTGGATGGCGGAGAGTGAGTGCGCGGCACATACTCCTCCGGTCGGTAATATAATATTTATTGATTATTCGCTCTCCGCCGTGTGGAGTTTGGGCCGGAGTACTGCCCCACACCGAAGCCGGTCATTTGGCCAAATTATATAAAAACTAAGCAGCGGCCAAAAAATGATTTTGGCCAAGAGCCGGGTGCCATCGGGAGGGAAGGTGGAACCGGAGAAGCGAGGCGGCGGGGAAGGTATTCCGGGACTATGGGTTGCCAGCTATTTTATTCTCTTAAAGCGTTTCCCCTGCCTTCAATTACGTCATTCCTCAGCTGATTGGGAAGTTGCGCGCAGCGAGTTATACAACAGAGTATTGGCCGTGATGAGTCGTCGGCTTTGTATACACATTGGCGCTTTATTTGCCGCTTTAAGACTTGCAACTTTTGTCAGTTGACTTTGGCTGAGAATTACAGCCAGCTATTTCGGGAAGGTTCTGCCTGCCTGAGGGTAATTTTTCTGTGTGACAGCTCCTTGATTGTTTTTGATTTCCCCTGACTGAAGTATGCGGAGGAGCGGATAATTTGTCATATCCGCACTGGCAGGCAATGCTGGCATGCCCTCCCGGAAATCAAACACTCCAGGGGCCGTAGTTTATGGAACTCGTGCGGTTTATAGGATACATTATAATATTATAATAATTTATTTTAGCCTAGATCTTCAAGACTCAGGTAGTTTAAAGTCTATGGACACTAATTCGATTCTAGCTAACCTTTTAGATCCTTGACTAAATTAATGTAAAAATACACAATTTCTTAACAATTTAATTACCAACTGCCTGGCTTAGTTCCGCAGCTTGGATTGGTCGATGTCGCACCCCAATCAACGTAAATCAATCAAAATTAACACCGGAGACAAGTGGAAAATGTACACCGGACCCTCAAGGGCAGCACGGGGGCAGGCATGCGAGGGAGAACAACGCATGCGAAGGACAAGGAACGCACATGTTCCCTCTGCTAAATCAATTACAGAATGTAGCAGGAAGCTTGGGCCACACACGAGACTGACATTTGGAAAAAGGATTTGCCAAGGATGAAGGACAGACAGCCGGAGAGCCGTCGGACTAGGACGAGTGAAAGTTGAAACTAAAACAATGTATCAGCATATTACGTATACGCCGAGTTATTGACGCAAACAAAAAACGTGTCTGGCTAATGCAGAAAGCCTGCTAAGCTGTCCAGGCTTCTAAGGGATATATATGTGTCCTCGCATATACTCGCATATTTAAGGACCATGTCCGGCAATAAACATAATTGAAATATGGCAGGCATAACACTTAAACCTTTAAACTAAAGCCCACAAATGAAATCAAGCAGAGCCCGCAGAGAGAGGAGATCAGGTTGACCCACTTTGGTGGCCAAACTTTTCGCAGAGTCCGAGGAGCACAGGCAAAGCCAGGCGGCACTATAATTGTCCGTGGGGACAGGCTCAGTGTGGGCGGTCCTGGGATGGGCCTCAAGCAGGCATTGGGGAGGGTACACGTCGTTTGGGGGCGCATTACGTTGTTCAGCTGCCTGCCGACTGCTTGCGAATTTTCGCACAAATGGCAAAGTTTAAGTGCTTGACAAGTAGAAGTTCAGCCTGGTTTCATAAAGGTTAGGCTATAGGCGATAGCTCACGGCCTCTGCAAACTCAAATCATTTATCATTTATTTATGGACATAAGGTGCAGGCTCTCTCACTAGTGATATTAATACAGGAATTTATTTATATAACAGAAAAACATGGTGAAATATGGATTGAGCCTTGAGTAAAGGGTCTATCTAATAATCACTAGGTAAAGATTATTTATGTTTTATGACATTTTCCGAAGCTATAAGGTATAAAATTATTCTGGCCATTTTCTTTCTCCCTAACACTCTTTTCTCATATCTCAAATTTCAAGGTTCCATAGATTCTCTATCTTTAGTTGAGCAACCAATGGACCCAGTGCGTCAGGTGAAGTGTGCGCGGGTCGTGGAATTGCCAAGTCACAAGTCAAGATATCCTCAATGTCGTTGTTGGCCAAGCAAATATCGATTGCCAGGCCAATCACTGGGGTGCCGCCACCGCAATGCCCCTCCATTCGAAAGGCCAACGTTGCTAGGGGACGATTTAGGTTTTATTAGATAGATAGATACGAGTTCTTATAACTATGAGCTATGCATTAAGTCTTTTCATTCCCGGGCTTGGCCCCTCTCCGCCTATCCTCGGCTTCAGTATTCGATGGTCACGCACTTGGTCTTGAGGTACTCGTTGAGCGCCTCCTGACCCAGGTCCTTGCCGTAGCCGCTCTGCTTGAAGCCGCCGAAGGGAGCGGCCACATCCGTTTTGTTGTAAACGTTGATGAAGACCGTGCCGGCCTCGATGCGATCCGCGAAGCTAAGCGCCTTGCTGATATCCTTGGTGAAGACGCCGCTGGCCAGGCCGAACTCGGTGCGGTTCGCCCGCTGCATTACGGAGTCCACATCGCTGCCGCTGAACTTCGAGATGATCATGATGGGGCCGAAGGACTCCTCCTGCGCAATGAACATGTCGTCGGCCACGTCCGTGAACACTGTGGGCGTGAAGAAGTAACCCTTGAGGCCGGGCACCCTTCCTCCGCCATACACCAGCTTGGCACCCTCCTCCACGCCGCGCTGGCAGAACTCCAGCAGCTTGTCGAAGTGCGCCTTGTGGTTCTGCGGCCCGTGGGCCGTCGAGCGGTTGAGCGGGTCCCCGATGGTCATGGTGCGCAGATCCTTGAGCACACGTCTCACGAACTCGTCGTGGATGCGATCCTCCACAAAGAGCCGGCCGGCGGCGATGCAGTTCTCGCCCTTGTTGAAGAACACCGAAGACATGCCCTGGAAGAATGTAAAATTTAATAAAACTGGTCACGTGAATCCAATTATCCCAATACTCACGTGCTTCACCGCCTTGTCCAGATCACAGTCGGCGAATATGATCAACGGACTCTTGCCGCCCAGCTCCAAGGAGCACTTCTTGAGATTGGAGTCGGCGCAGGACTTCATAATGTGCTTTCCGACGGGCGTGGAGCCAGTGAAGCCGAGCTTGCGGACAAGCTGATGGTCAGCCACTGCCTGGCCCGCCTCCGAACCTTTGCCGGGCAGAACATTGATCACACCTGGAGGGAATCCGGCAAGGACGGTTAACTCGGCAAACTTGAGAGCGGTCAGAGGACAGGTCTGCGCTGGCTTGATCAGGCAAGTGTTTCCGGCAGCAATGCAGGCGGCCATCTTCCAGGAAAGCATCATGAGGGGATAGTTCCAGGGGGTGACCAGGCCGCAGACGCCGATGGGCTCCTTGCGGGTGAAGGTCAGCACGTTGTTGGGTCTAGCCGGGTTGACTGGGATCGTGTTGCCCTGGATCTTGTCGCACCAGCCGGCAAAGTAGCGCCAAGCATCAATTGACATGCCGATGTGGGTCTTCAGGGCCAGCGTGTATACTGCGCCCGAGTCGACCGACTCGATGGTGGCCAGTTCTTCTTTGTGCCTCTCCATCAGATCCACCAGGTTCAGCATCAGCTGCCCGCGTTGCCTGGCCGAGATCTGTTTCCATGGCCCGTGGAAGGAGGCGTTCGCCGCCTGCACCGCCTTGTCCACGTCGTTGGCTGAGGCGCAGGCCACCTTGCAGAGCACCGACTCGTCGGTGGGATTCACAATGTCCAGACTACGCTGGCCCTCAGCGTCCACGAACTCGCCGTTGATGAAAAGCTGAGTGGGAACTCGGATCTTTCGCTTGTTGGCCTTCAGAGTGAATCCCTCGTAGTCCAGCTGCCTACCGCCGGAGCCACCGCTGCCCTGGCGCAGTATCTGCACCAGTTGGCCGAAGAACTCCTCGAAAACGGGCGCCATGAAAACGTGCTCGTTCTCCAGCGGCACGTCGAAGGCCTCCTTTACCTCCTCCACTAACCGCACCACGTCCATGGATCCCGCACCTGCTGCAAAGAAGTCCGTGGACGCCTCGATAGTGTCCTTGAGTATCGCCTGCCAGATGCCGTCCAGGAGGCATCTCTTGGCCAGCTCGTCCTCACTGAAGTCGGTGATGGGTTGCTGCTCAGCCTGGCGGAACCACTCGCTGGCATTGATCACCTTGGATCCGCGCTTGATCCGCCGCACGTTGACGAAGGCGCCGTCGGTGCCCTCGATCAGAAGGCCTCCGCTGTGGATCCAGGCCGGTTTTGCCAAGCCCCTCAGGCGAAGTGGTTGACCATTGCTCACGGGTCCTGCAGAGTACAGATGGGCTCCGAAGAGACGTACCTGCTCCTCGCTGCCATCGGCATGCACCACGGAGGCTATGGCCCCGGGAACGGAGTCCAGACCACGCACGAAGTTCCAGATGCGCTCCGCCGACTGCTGCAGGTTGATTACCTGGTTCTCCGCCTTGAACATAGCCGGATCGTAGGTGGCGCCGACCTCCGTTTGTGTGATCTTCGGTGCCGTCCCGCTGGCAACCAGGTCCACGGCCACGCCCATGGCCTTGACGCCTTCGGGATAGAGGAAGCGCTTGTAGATGGTGTCCAGTGTGTCCGTGGGCTCCACGTTGGTCTGGCGGGTGAGCAGCAGCGGTCCGGTGTCCAGGCCGTCGTCCGCCCAGAAAATACTGAAGCCGGCCACCTCGTCGCCCTCGATCAGAGTCCAGGAAATGGCGCTGGCCCCGCGGTGGCGCGGCAGGATGGACGGATGGTAGCAGATGCTGCCCAGCGGCGCCCCGTCAATAACCTCCATCGGGATGAACTGCGAGCAGTAGGGCAGCACATTGAGGGTGGCCCCCACGGACTTGTACTGCTCCAGCACCTCGGGCAGCACAACGCCCTTGCGGCGCCAGCTGGCGAACTTGAACACGGGGATCTTGTGAGCCGCGGCAGTGGTGGCCAGGATGTCCTCGCGACTGCCCTTGTTGGGAATAGTGAAGACGCCGACGACCTGGATGTTCGGGCGCTCCAACAGCAGCTCCAGAACGTCGGCAGCGAAGTTGCTCTGGCCAATAATGGCAACGCGGAGTTTTAGCTGAAAACGTTTTAATATTGATTAATTAAATAAAGTTAATTACAATCAATTAATACTATAAAACAAAAAAATTAATATTTTTTAAAATTAGTTTAAACAGACTTATAAAACAAAACAAAAATAAATAAATAAATATTAGGTATAATTCCAAAATTCCAACTTCTCGTTGGGCAGATTCCTTTTTCTATCCTTAAACAGCAAAAGTTTTTGTGTACTTCAATAATAATTGAAAATAAATTAAACTAATACCATATATGTATTTTATTTAAAGAACGTTAACTAATTGATTTGTATACAAAGTTAAAGGTAAAAGATGTAATTTGAAATATAACTTGGAATGAAATTTGCTGGAACGGCCTTCAACAAAACTCATTTTTTTTAAGTATTTGTTGTATATTCGAATTTTCGAATACTATTAAATAAAATAAAACACTGCGCTTTGATGACAAAAATTTAATTAATTTGTTTTGTTACAAAATAGTAACCAAAATCTGTAGAATATTCTGATAAGAGTTAGGCAAGACTTGAACGTATTTAAATCGCACTTTTTCCTAACTAAATACATTTGAAAGAACAAATCAAAACCACAAAAATAGTTATCAATAGACTTATAAAGAATCATTGCAACTTTTAAATATTAGTAGATCAACTAGATTATTTAGTTTTAAATGTAAATCCCGCGAATTCAGCCCACTGAGAGTCAGTTTAAAAACTTTTTAATTTATGAAAACTAAATAAAATGTCTTATTTTATTTACTAACAGCCATGATTGTTGACACTTTCTTTAGCACTTTCGAATATCACACTTTTATTGTTGTCTTTTTAACAAATCACTCGCAAGGGTTTTTTCAATTTACACAGTTTTCACTTTTTTCTATTTTAGTGCACTAGCCAAGCGCTTTGAGGGCCGGCAAACTATCAACTGAAATCGATTGAGCAAGCCGGTCGTATTTATACCTTGCCGGCATTGGACGGCGATCAGTTCATTATCGTTATCAAGTGATTATAAACAAAAATACAAATAGAAAAACTGAAGGCAGCATAGACATGCGCCGTTGGTGGGGCACTGCCGCTGGGGCTCACTTCACACATATTTCATAATTAAATCAACGCAGCAAAACGAGATTTCTTATCAATCCGGGCCGGGAATAGCTGCAGAATCGTGTGCATGTCGATTTAGCATGATCGGAGAGGGCCGGACCACTTGTTTTTCTTGGGTATTAAAGCCAACAATTGCGCCAAATGGTCGAACTTGAATTCCGAATGTAAGCTGAGACACTTTGATGAGATTGGGTGTGTGATTCACCTGAAATACTTGCTTTGTTTCAGTTTGTTCTGGGGGGTTTCGGGATTCTATTTGCACGGACAAGTGCGTTCGTTCCATCGCTCCACGAATGTAATCGGAGACCCAGTTGACCCACAGACTTGTGAGTGAGGGGACACATTGAGATAGTGTGCTCTACATATATTGTTTCATACATCTGTGAAAAGGTGGAGGGCTTTAAACTATTCAGATTACTTGCGTCTACGTACACCCTGCAGTTATTTACCTAAAAACAAAATAATTAGGATGCCTTTTTATTTAAACTATTATTAATAATTAAGTACGTGTGAGGCACTTTCTGAATACAGATAGCCTTTTCAAAAGTTTTCGTTTTGGTTTAAGATACTAGCTGCCATCTTTTCCAAATTTGAATTTCCGAATACCGCAAAGATATCTTAACTCGAACTTTATTGAAGGAAGACTCTTGGGAAAAGGGGAAAGGGGGAGCAAAATTCCACACAGAATTAAAAATTACTCCATGACAAAAGGTTCCCTCTTCCAATATGCTAATTAAATTTTAGCCCAGCTAATTTAGATACAAATTGATAAATGATCAATTAGCTAATTGACGACTTTAATCGACAGCTAGGAATAGTTTATTCTTGAGCTAGGAAGTGGTTGTTCGGGCCACATGGCAATTAGTTGGCTTCGACGCCCTCAGCATGCTGTACTCCTTGCAGCCGTACCTCAAATACTTCGCCCTGCTGGGCCTGGTGCCTTGCAGCGAGAAATGTTCTCGGTATAAGTTTCTGCAGAGGATTTACTCCGTTTTTCTGATACTAAGCAATGTGGTCACATTCATTGCTTCTATTGCTTTGTTGACGAAGGACGATCAATTCGTCCCGCTGTTGGTCAACGCGATTGTGTTCGTGGCAAGGATCGTGGCTATGACGGTGATCCTGCTGCAGATAATGGTCCAGTACGATGACTACTACCGGTTCTGCATGGAGCTCAAGTGCCTGGGCCTGCGGCTTCAGGGTGAGCTGAAGGTGCAATTGGGCGGATTGAGCTGGCAGTGCTACACCAAGATCGTGGGACTCGGTTTCATCTGCTTGGTGTCGCTACTACCCTCGATATATGTCTCCTTCTGCGTAAGCTTGTCGTTCTTCTGGTCCTCGCTCTTACCCATACTCGTCATCCGGATGCAGAGTGTCCTGCTGCTGCTGTACGTGGACCTGCTGGGCCACCATGTGAGGCTTCTGGGCAAACGGCTGCAGGACGTACTCACCTGCCACATGGCGGATGCCAACTGCGTCCTGGACGGTAACTGCAAGCAGCTCTGCTCCCTGGAGTTCCTCTTGGAGCTGAAGCAGAGCCACATGGAGCTCTATCAGCTGTTTACGCACTTCAACGGCCTCTTCGGCTGGACCATCCTCGGCATCTACGTGGTTCTGTTCCTGGACAGCACGATCAACATTTACTGGACCCAGCAGGTCCTCGCCGAGGTCTACGACTATACGTATCTCTATGCCACAATTTCCTTTTTCATCCCCACATTCGCTATAATGTTTGCCTTTTGCCGTTGCGGAGAGTTCTGCAGGATGCAGGTGAGCGAAGGTTTATTTTAAGATTATTTCGGGAGGTTCTTGGATTACTATTGTTTATTTTACTCTCCTGTATCTCCTGTATCAGTGACAACTGCTTAGCATTCAGTGTTTTTTTTAGCCACTTATGCATAATGCTCTCATTTGTTTGTTTTATTTGATTCTTTGATTTTTAGAACATGCTCATTGGTAGCTATGTCAGGGGATTGACCTGCCATCCGACTGTGCAAAGGGAACCGGCATATAATGATCTGCTAATGGAGTTTACCATGCAAGTTGAACAAAATGTTCTAATCATCAATGCCGAAGGCTTTATGAACATTGATAACTCCCTACTAATGTCGGTTGGTACAAGTGAACAGAGAGTTTACGTATATTTCTTATTTTATATATTTTTCAGATATTGGCTGCTAAAGTTACTTATCTAATTGTGCTGATGCAGTTTAGTGCCTTGTAGATCAGTGACAAGATTTTATAAGCCCCACAGAATACTAAATAAATTATTTGAACAAGCAACTGCGACTGATATCTATCTGGGAAATCATATTTATATTTCTTAATAAGCCTTAAATGATTTACCTTGACCAATTTCGTATTATGTTTTACCCTATAAACAATTAAACCATTTGATAAGATAAACTATATTTATCACACCTCCTCCGCCGTACAGGAAAACCAGTTTTGGTCAGTTAACCGAATTTAGCATCTTATCTTATCGCATGAACTTGATTAGCCATTTGCTTATCGACGACGACATCCGCACGAGTTCAACAGTGCAGTGGAAATGTTATGGCAATAAAGAAACAGAAAGTACCTGCCTTCAAAAATAAACCATCTGACCACCACTCTCTGCAGCTGTAGCTGTTGCCATCCCCACATGGGGGGTCCTCAGCAAAGTCTCTGATAATGGCTCTTATGCAACCGACTTTATATTTTATATTTGTTTTTAAAACAAACAGTAAGTTTAACGTTCTGAGCACGCACCCAACAGCTGCTCGGTGGTGAAATTTCGGGGCCTGTCAATAAAAAAAAATATATTTTTTTCGCTTGGCATTACTGGAAACAGCAGAGAGGCGATCAGCGCAATCAGTGGCAGCCGGGTGATAACCCGGACGATTGCCCTCCGCCAAGAACGATCGAGCAAACAACGCGGCGATCCGGCGATCCGGTTTGCGTGATGCACCAGAAACCCGCGATCCGGTTTCAAGTGGTTCGAAATGTGCCAATTTCGATAGGCGGTCGTCGGGGCAAACGGTCCGTCTAATCGCTTCTCAAGTGTTTTCTAGATTTTATTATTATTTCCTGAGATGGGAATGCTGAGCGGCCGGTTCGAACCGGATTCCGTTCTGAACTTTCTACATGCCCTTATCATTGTGGGGCGCTTTTAACAGAAAATGAGTTGTGTTTTTGGAATGCTCATCAATTTATTTACTTACAGAAAGTAAAAAAAAAAAACAATATAAATTTTCAGAAATTCTAACTACACACTACACATCTCGAATATGATCCGACTTAAAGGTCATCTGGGCACTGACTTCCTTGACCACCACGTCTCCGTCTTCGCTCAAGATTTCCAGGTTACATTCAATTTGTTCGGTCTTGAGGACATCTGTGTGGATTAGCGAGGCGCCAGACTCGGATTCCATTGGCTCAGGGGCTTCAAAGTAATCAATTAAAAAGGGTTTCGATGTTGAGGAAGCTTGAGCTGTTTGCTGATCATCACTACTCAAATGAATTCCTTTTTCATCATGTATAATTTTATCGCATTCATTGTCCACTTTAGAGTTGTGTTCCACCTTGAACTGGGAGTCGATTCCATCACCAATTTTATCATCCGAAATGTACTTGTCGGGGATAATTACTTGTTCAACAAATCCAGAGAGTTCCTGTTCCTCAGTTTCTCCGCTGATAACATCCAGGGGTCCTTCAAGCTCCATTTCAATATCATCCTCTTCATCGCTTTCACCGAACTCTTGGCTATCCAGCTTTGCAATGGTCTCGGGATCGAGAAACTCGTTCAATCTCTTGGCTATTTTTGCCCACTTGGCTTTGGCATTGACGGCCAGTTCGGAAATGGCCGTCTCAGTGCAGTGCTTAGTTTCTGTTAGATCTGTTTTGGTTTCAATATGGTGGGTCTTGGTTTCTATCAGGTTGGTCTTGCTCTCCGTTAGATTGGACGACTTTTCGTTTGAGGATAAAGGAAGGTTAGTTAATGTTGCAGTTTGATTTTCAGTTTGATCGTAGGAATACTTTGGTCTGATATTCTTAAGTTCTTGTTCAGGTCCCTTTTTCGGAGGCAGGTTACACAGTTTTCGACGGGTGGCCTGTTCCAGCTCGTGAGCCATTTTCAAGTCCGCCTCGAATTCTTCGGAGAAGAACGTCTTTAGCACTGACTCAGGAAGCTTCGGTGGCTCCACCACAGCTATCTCTTCGCCAGATTCGTAGTCGGTGGAGGCATCTGACTGAACGTCATCGTCGATGCTTCGATTGTGTCTGGCAGGAGGAGGGGTGTCTGACTCCTGTTGGTTCTCTGGCGCGCTTATTGCTTTGTCCTCTGGAACTTTCTCAGGCTCTTTTACAAGGACTTCTTCCTCAGCTTGCTCCAGAGCTACTTCCTTGACGTCCGTTTCATTTTCACCATCCGAGTCGTTTGTTTCTGCCATGGTAATGCTGCTCTTTTGCTCGAAAAGCATAAAGCCACCAACTGAGAGCTTAATGGGGCTTGGCTCCTTGGGCTCCTCTGGCGGTATCATCTGAAGCTGACGCTCCCGTTCCTCCATCTCCTTCATGCGAATCATCATTTTGTTTAAGAGCTCATCCTCCTCGATAACCTTTGGATCTATGGGCTTAGCTTCGGGCTCTTCCTTGGTAAGCATCGTCTGAAGCATCTTGGTTTCCTCAGAGGTCAGCTGCAGCTGTTGTGATCCGGACTTCATGCATGCCTTCAGCTCGCTGTAGCTCCGCATGCATTCGATGGCACATTCCGCTTCCTCGTTCGGGACACTGTGGAGGTCCAACTTCTGGAAGAACTCCGTGTCCAGGTTACCGAAAGTGGTCATTGCTTCTAGCGAATAAAATTCATCTTCCACCGGCTCTGCCTCTGTGCCCTCCACTTCCATATTATTGAGAGTCTCCATCTGGGCCCGCTGCATGGCATCCATCACCAGCTGCTCCTCGGACTTCCTGGGCCTTGGCTTGTACGGGGTGGTCCACGGACGTCGCAGACCTTGCTTGCCGGGGGTATACTCCTCCTCCTCGGCCGTGTCGTAGTCCTCGGACTCTGAGTCACTTATCAGGGCTGGCGGGGGCGGCAGCTCTTCCAGCTCCCCGGATTCCTTCTTGACCACCATCAGCTTGTTATCCACCACCTCCAGGGTGTCTTCATATTTATCGCTCTGGGCGAAGCAGCGGGCAGCGGAGGCAGCCACCATTTGCTTGCGTTTCTCAGTCTCCTTGGCTATCTGGGCGTCCAGGCTTTCAGCCGTGTCAGAGTTAAACTCCGCCAAGTTCTTGGACTTTAAAATCTCCTGAGCGGCCCGAATTTTATGAGCGCAGGCGCTAGGATCACGACCCAGCCTAAATGGTTCCTTCGGGTTTTCCACGGAGGTGATGAAGTCCTGGAACACGTCCAGGCATTCTCGGAGGCTTTTACCGCCGGCGGGATCCTCTAGCTCGGGCGGTACCAACTTCTCCAGGTGCGGCTCCGCGGAGTAGCTGTACTCATCGTCAGACTCTATGACCCCGAACTCAAAGCTCTTGGGTTTCTTGGACTCCAGAACCTCGTTGGAGGTGACCTCGTCAATCAGATCGTCTAGCAGCGAGGAGCAGATGCCCGCAACGTCAACCCTTTGTATGGTGATTTCCTCTTGTATTGTGGTTTGCTCCAGTAAGGTCACTTCCTCTTCGTACTCCACTGCCGTAGCAATGTTGTACATGTCATTGGTCTCGTCCTCCAAGTCCTGCAGCAATTTCCGGAGTTCCTTTTCTTCCTCGGCCATTTGCTTATCCATCCGTTGGCAGATTTCCTCGGCCTGCTCGGCACTGGTCTTGCTTGTTATTCGTTGGCGGAGCACATTCATTGCTGCATCAGATTCAGGTTTTTGTTCTTCCAAAGCCAACTGACGCATGCGTTCTTCTAAGGACCACTCTTGACTTGGGGCATCGCATCCAGCGCCGAAGACGCGCTTGGGAACATTATCGGTAGCGTCGTCCAAAATCTTTGCCATGAATTGATCTCGACTGTCATCGTCATCAGCGGGGCTTGGTTCAGTTTTTTCTGCCTGGACTTTCCCTTTGCCTTTTGCCTCTTTTCTCTCGTTTAGTTGCTTTCGCCTTTCTCTAAATTGCTCCACGAGAATGGGCGACTTTGCTTCCAGATAGGGCTTCAGGTACTCCTCGTCGGTCTCGCTGTCTGTTTGCTCAGCTTGATCATTCGTTGACCCGGAAAAGTTCACATACAGACTGAGTTCTGACAAATCCTCATCCAAGTGGCAACTTATTTCTTTCAAGTCGTGAGCACACTTTTCAGTGGTAAAGGCACTCTCCTCCTCGAATAGCAACTGCTCTTTGCTCTTGACCGGCAGGCATGGTTCACTGTCGTCCTGATATAAGTCCCTAGGAGTCGTGCTCTCCTCACAGCAATGCCTGTCCTCAAGCTGGTAATTGGTTGTGCCTTCATTGAGGAGCTGCTCCAGAGGCTCGTCGTTTAGGTCGTCATCGAGTGCATCTCCGAAACTTTCATAAAGCTCACTAGCCAGTTTGTTTTTAATCTCCTGTGCCGTTGGATCCTGGCCCAGATCATTATTATCAGCCACTATTTTTAGGGCTTTGCGCGTAAGTTCAGTACCCTCGGAATCATCCAGCTCGGATCCACTATCCAAAGCGGGGACTGAATCTTCATTGTTCTCCAAGGGTTGTTGCTGGTTAGAATTTTTGTCATCCGTTTCAGCTGGGTCAGGTTCTTCGGAATCTTTAATCACATTTTCGTCATTAGTTTCTTCAAGCTTTCCCTCCTCAATCAAGACACGTTTTGCCTTGGGCTTGGCTGTCTCTTCCGTGTCTTGAAGCTCTTTATCTTCTTTGGATTCTACATTTCCCTCCTTTGCCTGCTGGACCAGCTTCTCGATGCTCTCGACATTGCCTGCCTCGGCCTCATACAGGACTTTAGGAAGTCCCTCAAGAGGTTTGTTTTTGCGACTACTCAATTTCTCAGCCATTTCATCCGCCTGGGAGCTGATGCTTTCGTTGTCCTCGGCCGAGCTGGAGCTTGTGGCACTGTGCGCGGACTGCTCCGCCTGCTCCCCGGATACCTCGTCCCACAATTCATCTATGTTACCGTTCAGCATTTCCGCTTTCTTGCGGCTCTCCTCAGCAGAAATGTCAGCCGGTTTTTGGTCCTCCTCAGAATCGCTGGACCTGAGCAGCGGATCCTGCTGGTCGGGCGGACGATGCTTGTTGCGCATGCGAATGGTGCCTGGACGAAATGGAGGCTTAAGTGGAAATTCGATTAAAATTTGTGCAGTTGACTTACAGTTCACGCTTTCACGTGTTTTGCGTCGTTCAGCACGGTTCCAACGATTATTCTCCTTGCGTTCTCCCTCATAGCCCTCTCGCTTCCTAGAAGTGTTCATTATGTTAATGAGTATTTGGACCAGAAATCGGAAAATGTCAGATAAATGCTGCCAGGTGGCTTTTAAGTATTTCAGAGCAGTCATTCTAATGTTATGTTATGAGTCGAATAATACAATAATAAATTTTTAAGCTCTATAAACCTAGGCTCTCTCGATTTGTGGTTTTATAAATCATTTTCCTTATAAATAAATGCTTACCAGGCTTCGGCACAGGCGCGATCTCGGGGAAAGACAGGGCGACTGTCCAGATAAGTAAGTTCTTTCTAAAGATAGATCAGGATAGTATTGAAATCTCAAGAAGTAACATTTGCAACAGACTCACGCAGGCCAGAATCAATGTCTTGCGATATTGTGGCAGGCGGGATACCACCGGGTTTCCCTGCAGGACCAGAACCCTCAGATTGGGCATCTGCTCGAAAATTTTCACAATCAGAATATCGTCAATGCGATTGTTGGACAAGTCCAACACAGATAAAGTCTTGCATTGGACCAGGTCGGCAAGACTATCACTGTCCTTCAGGTAGTTCGACGCTATGTTCAGAGTGTTTAAGACAGGCAAAATGTCGCTGCCGATGTTCTGAATCTTGCGAATGTGATTCGAGCTCAGATTCAAGGTGTCCAGTTCGCGGCACGATCCCAGGTTCTCAATTTTTGTGATCAGATTATTCTGGAGGAAGAGGCACTTCAGCTTCGTCAGTTGCTCCAATCCCTGTATCTCCGAGATGGCATTGCACTCTAGCCACAGGCACTTGAGCCCAGTGTACTCCTCCAGGCACTCGATGCTCTGGAAGCCTGTGAATTACGCACTCATCAATGAAGGGCTCTTCAATTTAATTGTCGCCGGTGTTTACTCACCCTGGTAGTGCAGGTAGAGAACATCGTTTAGGCGCGGTGTCTGATATAGCTTATCCTTCTTGCAGAGCTCCTTCAGCCCCTTTTCCGTCATGCGATTTAGGCCGGTTATTTCGCGGCTAGGCGGCACAGCTGCTACTTTTTCAGACATTTTATTTGGGATTCTGAGCCCAAAATTGGTTCAAATTATTACTTTGGTTCGAATGTGTACTTCGACTGACGCTGAGACAGAACAGCCAACTAACTTTCATTGAACAAACAAACTGCCAAGGATCCAATTGTTGTTATTAGCAACCACTGGGGGGTGGTACTTGCACTTCCTGGTGGAAATGCATTTTCATAATTTTTGAAATGTTGAGAAACCATTTGTAGGGAAGTGAAACCAATGGTAACAATATTAAAGAAAATCATGATGCTCATTTTACAAATTAGTAGCGTAATAAGTTGTATTCTAGATTTGTATAAATGATCTGATAATTTATGCAATAACATCAACAGGCTCGTTTTATTACTTTTGTTGTTAGTTCTTCTCGACATAGAAACACAACTAATTTAAGCCGTTTTTGCATCCTTTTGTAGACTGCAAATACTTTTAACAATAATTATTAGTAGTCTTTTCTTCTGATTTAAAATTGTTAATTTATTTAATGGGGTTTTCAGTGCTGCACATTGGTTTTTAACACAGATTTAAATACGAATACAAATACATATATTTCAAATGCAGACATACAATGTAATTATCAATATTCAGTTTTACAGTTTTAGAAAATGGTGTATGTATGTTTTTATGTGTAATAAGTTAATAATTATCGATTCAATTCATTGATTTCTGTGATCGTCCATTATTAAAGCCTCAAGATTCAGAGTTGCAAGAATGATCTGATGTAAG
This sequence comes from Drosophila nikananu, assembly GCA_008042635.1. NCBI lineage: Eukaryota > Metazoa > Arthropoda > Insecta > Diptera > Drosophilidae > Drosophila > Drosophila nikananu. Next base: position 166,490 of record VNJV01004782.1, on the reverse strand, counting down.
TATGGGTTACTCGATCTCAAGAGTGTAAATTCGTTCTGAAGCACTTTCCATTTTGAGTATGCTTAGTGACTTAAATCTTTATTTGCGTTACACATACATTTTAGTGAAGTGTGTGCGGATACTACCAGCTATTTGCTGTATTCAATTGATAATGTTGGTGAAAATCCAATTTTTTGAAATGAGTAAACTGGTGGGTTTTTTTTTTTTGGAGGGAGGAAAAGCCACACACACCCCTACATGTATATTCTAAAAATGCGGTTTAAATGTTACATATATTGTTTAAAAATCGCTACAAAAGGGCACTTTGTTAAATGTATGCAGTATATGATGAGAATATGTCGGCGATATGCTTGAAAATATGTGTGTGGTGGCAAAATATGTTGGCATTTGTTGGGGCATGAGTAAATAATATCCAGATTGTTCTTAAATTATAATCCAAGATTCCGATTAGTCAGAATAAGAGAGATGCGATTTAATAAACTTAAAAACTAACCGAAACCAATTCGGACATATTTTTAAAGTTCAACAAATAATGGAATGAGATTATATGTATATTCTGACATGCAAGTTCGTCCGGCTAATAATGGTGTAATGCCAGATTACTGTAGATAAAATAGTTCTAATCAGCCTTTAGTGGGCGGCGAGTGAGACACATGAGTTGGTTGTGAATCGATTTCTGCGTGAGTGAGTGCTGGTGATTGTGTATTGTTCGATTTAGGGACAACTACGAGACTACGAAAATTGGTTTGGTGTGTTCCCGGGGCCCGGTGCTCAGATGCGACAGACGGGATCCTCGCTACGTAATCTAAACGTGATCGTAGCTCCGGCGAAACGAACGATACAGGCAACAGGCGAATAGGATGGTGAGCAGCTGTGGAAAAGAATCACAAATTAATACCGGAGCTAAGCTTGAGCAGCTTTTAGACTCACCTGAATACCCGCTACTGCCAGCACCACTGACGCCAAGATAAGGGTCTTCGAGTCCAATATGCCCAAGAGCTTCTGCAGGCAGCCCTGCTGGTTGGCATGGACGGCGGTGCACTCCTTCGCCTCGCTCAGATTGATCACGGAGCAGCAGGCCGGCGGCAGGGTCTTGTTCGGAAAGATAGCCTCCCAGTCGGTGGGGCCGTAGGTGCCGCAACAGTCCAGCTCGGTCTGCAGCAGGGTCCAGGCATCTCGGTAGTCATCACGCTCCTTGTAGTGCTTCATGGTTGAGTTGAACTGACCCTCCATCAGCTGCTGCAGGCCCGTGTGCTTCACATAGCCGGCGACGCCCAGTCCGATCTCGAACAGAAAGATTACCACAGCGAGAATGGCGAAGCTGAGAATCATGCAGCTGCTCTCCTTCAACGCGCCGCAGCATCCCAAGAAGCAGATGATGGCCACGGCGGCGCCGACAATCATCAAAATAATGGGCGCGGTCCAGATGTGATCGCTAACGAAATTCGAATAGTGCGCATAGTTCAGTTGCACCATGCCACCCACCAAAAAGATGAGAAGTCCTGTAAGCTGGGAACGGAAATGCAACGATATTTGTGATTAACTTGGGTATTTTTTATACAAAATTATAATATTATTGAATGCAATGTTTACATTCTATGCAGAGTCTGCGTGAGCCGGCAGAGACCACGCCAAACAATTTCATTGGGTGTCGCCATTGGGGGTTTAGACATTTTAGTTAGCTGGAAGTATTCTTCACCTTTCTCCTCATTTAATATAAATAAAAAAATTATAATAATAATAAACAAATTTAACATAAATTCCGAAATATAATCTGGATGGGTTATTCCATTCGCAAGTTAGGACATTGAGTATCGTTGTTTAAAAAAACATTATTGTAAAGCAACGAATGAAATTTACTCGCTAGCTCGGCCTATCCTTCCTTTCTCCTTGTTTAATATTAATCTAAAGAATAGGAGTACAAATTTCACTTCAAAAGGGATTGAAATATAATATTTACATCCCTTTTCTTAGTTTTCATCAAGAGTTAGTTTACAAAACTTACCGCAAACAGGAGATTGCAAAAGAATGTCAAGTATTTGACACATGCCAAGCCGCCGGATGCCATTATGCTCCAAAAATCGTTACTTCGCTCGCTGCTTGCCTTGTCTGGACTGCAAAGGAAAAAAGGGGTGGAATCAGGAATAATAATCAATTGGCCAGGACAACGACGCTACGGCTGCGGTGGCGGCGGTCGCACATCAATCAATAAAACGGTCAACCAGAGACACACACATGGCTCCGAATAAGTACGCATTGGATTCCAAGCGAAAGCTCTGGGCAGTCCGGACCGGGCCAACCCCCAAAGCAGAGCACACACTTAACCACCGGGGACACTGTCGCTCCGGAGGGGTACCACCTCCGTCTGCCCGGGGATTAACCCGCCCGGCCGCCCACTTCACTGGGGCCAGAGCGAAAGTTGTCAAGTGCAAATGGAAGCAACGAGGCAAGGCCTCATTTTCATCCGCTGCTGCATTTTGCCATTTTCATTTCATTTCCAGCTGCATTGTGTTCGTGTGGCCTAGTTTTGGGCGCATTATTATTTGTTATTACATTTTATTTTGATGGGAAAGGCGGGGGTGCTGCACATTTGCTGCAAGGACGACCTGCTTTGAGTGCATCGCGTATATAAAGTGCGGGCGGGCCGATACAAATCGATATTGTGGACTTGCAGATGACACAAAATCAAAAAAATCTAATCAGTCGCCAGAGTTCAAGTTACCAATATCAAGTAAATAAATTTGTAAAGATAAGATTAAGAAATTAGTCATGCTCAACACAGAGGTATTCCTTGCGTGATAAGCATGATGGCATACTTAGTACAATCTTAAGGGAATACCTTTCACTGACTTCCTACATTTGAGAATCTAGCGAAAGTATTATAGATAGAATGACCGATTAGGCAGTATTTTGTACTGACTAAATTTGGAAAAAAACATCTATGTTTTAAATGAATATGGGATATTCTCTGGAAAGAAGAACAACGGACAAAGACCTAAAACTTGCTAAGAAATGTTTACTTCAAATACTGAATCATATTCTAAACCAAATTTTCGAATGCAAATGCATGAATGAATTTGCTAAAATAATGCAATAATACATAGCACGTTGTGTTTTGATAAAAACTTCAAAAGCAGAGGAATTATACTTTGACTTTAGCTTTCTAGCATTGCTGGGAGATTGCAAAGAGTCAAAAGAAACAGAATTTATTAAAAGAGTTGAGACCATAAAAAAAAACTGTTGCACAAATGTAGCGTGTGACAGAGCTTAAAATTTAAAAAATACCTAATATTTGAAGTCAAATAACACATAATATTAAGATTAAACTATGCAATGTAAATTATAAATTAATTGCGTGCGAATACCTTCATTTTTTGTTATTATAATTTTTAAATTTTCTAAAATCAAAATAAAGTCTTGGCACATGTTTTTTTTTAAGTTTAAATGCGCACAAATGTTGCATTCGAAATCAGAGAAGTTCTTATATATTCGGTTGTTTTTATTTTTCGACTTTTTTACCTATGACTGAACACTGATTGTGATTATGATTATGTAATGCATAAATTTTTTAAAATAATTAATTAATTGTTCTTTATGAATATGTCTTAGAAGCTTACAATTGGTTACATTGAGATACTGGTGGTGGGCAGAATAAAGATGGTGCAAGAGCATTCACTTCAAATTGCCAAAACTTGTGAAATATTCGAAATTCTTTGAAGTCTAACAGATTTTTAGATTACACTTTATATATATTAAAATTGTAATTACAGTAATTTAAAAATATAGGTATGGTAAACTGCTGCATACAAAATTCTTTAATATTTAATTTCACAATGTCACCTTTATCACTTTCTATTATACCTTTTTTGAAACTGGTACACCGTCATTGTTCTGAGGAATACTTTACTTTGGAAAACATTATTTTAGACTGGTGTTTGCTCTTAGTGCGATTGCAATTTATAGCCAAACTCGATTTCAGTCTTCAGAGAAGACTTGGTCAACATCATTATCAAACCAATCCAAGTAAATAAATATCGAATCAAAAACAACTTCGTATGTAAAGCTTTGTTTTTGATGAAGATTGTAACCTCTGCATTCAGTTGACTACAAAGTCTGGCATATGCCTAGCAAATTATGTGGCAACCGATCAGTTTGAACTCTTCAATTAGAAGAGGTCGCTGTTCCAATTAGTGGAATGACACTAGCCCTGCCCTGCCGTAGGCATAATATGCAGACCACGGGTCGAAGCATAAGCCCACGACGAAATCGATCGACTTGAAATTGTGTCAGCGGTGGCAAAAAGTGGCTAATAGCCCTCTGGCCAGTGGCTTGATTACATACACAGTCATATAAAGCTTTACAAAAGAAGTCCAGTGAAAAATATCACCTGCGCACCTGTCGCAGGAACACCAGAGTGGAGTAATCAAATATACATTCGCCCAAACGCGTAAACAGGACGATAAAAACGCCTTGTCAATAAACCTTTGTCAAAGGTGGCGGACATGTCTATAGGCACAGTGGTATGATGACGAAGTTAGGCAGTCAAATAGTTATGTTTACAAGAAAAGAAACAAGTTTAGCATAAAAAACAGGGAAAAATTAAAAAAAAAACACACAAAAATGGAAGCTATCTTCGCCAATCCAAAGTTTAAATAGCCTTGCAGTTAGTAAGTATTTAAAGTAAATGTATCCTCAAGAGATCATTTTTATGACAGCTATGTACATATATCCATCCACATATATCATCCGATTTTGATAAAATTAAAACCGAAATTCTAGACTAAAACATATCTCAAATTATGGTTTTTGTAAATCTGTTATTTCCTAAAATTATATTCAAAGAACTGAGACTAAATATCGCACTAATTATTATCAAACCATAAATATTAAGATAAAGCAGGGAATATTATAAATATTAACATTTAGGCATATATTTAATTTGTAAACCCCAAGTCACAATGTATAAGCTTCAAATCTTTACTATTTTATTTTATATAAGACCCCATATTTACATTTTCAAAATAAATTTAAAAATACTTTGAGCCTCTGTGCCCACTGTGCCTGCCCTTGCCTTTCCTTTCTGGCCACTACTGGGGGGAGTTGCTCGCGGAAGCAGACGAAGAAGTAGGTTGGGATGGGGGTCACTAGGGCTGGGATGGGGCCTGGTTTTAGAGTGGACGTCAATGCCGGGCCTAGCTTGTGTGCGGATGCATGTGTGCATAATGATACACCTTTGCTGGTTGCGTGCCATCGGCTAATTCCGGAAACCCGCCCGTGGACACAACCCGGGAACAGGAATGGGAGCAGAGACGGGAGTACGGAATTCCCACACACCGGGCACAGCATTTTATTGACCGTTTGTTCTATTTTCGAAGCCGAAACGCAAAAGTCGAAAGTGTTGGCCGAATCCGACGAGTGGCGCAGTAAGGGTTAACAAACTGCAGCGAACTCGAGCGGCAACAACACCAACACCAACTTGATTTTTGGCTGCAAGTCTGCCACACACACACAAGTAAACTAGTTACTTTCTAGATCTCAGGTAAACGCAGGTAAAAACCAGAACAAAAGCAACACAAAGGCCAGGCCAGCAAAGTGGAGCGGAAGCCAGGCAGTGAACCTGAAAAGAAATAACTGCACAGCCGCCAACTCCGCTCCCCACCCCTTGCTCCAGCCAAGCGTTCACAGCTTGTCTCTATCCCTGCAGCACACTCACAATCACAATCACAGCAGACACTTCCCACGAACTGATTATCCTTAAATTCTGCGCGGCGGTAAACAATATTTTATTCTGATGTGTATACCTGCTTGAACGAACGACGCCGTTATTTTTGTTTGATTTGCTCGCGCTCTTATCAGAACAACAAATAAATAGGTTTGTTATCAAAATATCAATATATCGATGGTTTTCAAAAGATGTTATATATCGATATCACGATTTTTGTTTAGACAAATATCGAAATAGCGATATTTTCATTTGATATTTTGCGATATATATTGTCAAAAATGTAACTAGCTCTATACGTGAATTTCGATACATAGTTAAATTTGGTAAACAATTTAAAAAAATCTTCATTTTATGACTTAATTTATGTGTAACAAATTTTAACAATAAGCTTTTTCAATTTCTCTTTATATATATATATTTTTATTTTGTTTGAGATTAATAATGGGAGCCAAAACATTTTAATTTTTACATGTAAATCAAACACCACTCAATAGGGCAATATCGCCAATATCGATGCATTGATGTCATCACTTAAGCGCGCCACAATACAAAATCGTGAAGGAATCGGATGAAAAATTAAACTTTTCTATAATAAACTGTTCGACCCTTACAGGTTGAGCATTTGTTGTAAATGATTCGCGAACCCATAAAAGGATATTTTTGGTGAAATTTAAGTATGTATTTGAAAAGGCCACTTTTATGTGAGTTTTCGTAGGGTTTTCACAGCTTATTCGGATGATATTTCGATCAGAAAAGTGTCAGATCGACTCTGAAATTACCCTCTTTATGATCGATTGCTTGAAGGAAAAAACGTTCTTTCCGGACTCTATTCTGCACACGTTATGAGTGTAAATCCCATACCAGAAAACCCTCTGGAAACGCTCATATTGCATGCGGCTGGGTAGTAACAATATATGTATGTACAGTTATATCCTAATCCTAAATATATATATGGATTGTGACACCTTCACAATGGCTTATTAATTTAGAAATAATAATAAAAATTTGTTTATGTAACTTTGTAATAAACTTTTTAATTTTCTTCTTTAGTTTCCAAGTTTCCATACTAAGGTTCGTGTCCGCGCTGTTTTTTTTCCGTACGGTCGGTAAAGAAGGACACCTGAGACAAAGCAGTTCAAACTAATCCGAATTCGGTAAGGAAGTGCGACAGCAGAAGAACTCGGTAGGTGGCGCTTTCTCCAACCAATGCCGCCACCAGTGTGTACATATTTAAAAAATAATATTAATTTAAATTAAAAAAAAAACAGTTTAACAACTTTTACATTTTATACTTAAAATATATACTTTAACTATTTAAAATTTTACTATTTTGTTGTCATAACTAAACCTTTTTTTGTTCAATATTAAATTTTTTATTTTTGAAACAAGTGCTAATGTATTTTATACAACGAATTTTATTCGGATTTAATAATAAAATATTTTCCATATTTTGCCCAAATATGTATAAGAAAATGCCCTTAATATTGAATTCAGGGGCTACCTTGTATTTCCTTTAGTATTTTATTCGATAAGATACATTATTTCATTTAAGTTTATATTAATAAGTATGTTTTAAAAAAATTTTGGGGAAAAGCAAAAATAAATTGAAATTTTTCATGGGTTTATAGCGAAAAACGTGTATAAAAATAAAAACAAATTGGGAAAAGGACAACATTGAGGGGAGGAAAAATATGTTTAAAAAAGGCTGGTTAAAAACAAAATTTAGAAAAAGAGCGATTAAAGTTCGGGCGTCAGAGTTCGGAACGTAATAAATGTGATATCTCCTTTACTTTTTCTAGGTATGACTCGAATTTTGACACAACAGTCCTAATATGTTTCAGTTTCGAGTAACAAAATAAAATTGTTTGACCATTTTTACCGCGTTAGCCCTTAATTCCCCTAGATCGGTAAAATGATTTGAGGTTTGGATAATTAAACTCTAAAAAAATATATAAAAATCATTTTAAAAATTCGTTTAAAATTGAACTAAATTTAAATGGCAAATAAAAAAGGAACAAATAATGCTGATATTCCTTATTCTTTCATATTAAACATAAAATTGAAAACCAAAAAACAATTATATAAATATTAATAAATAAAATATATAAATAAAAAAATTTTTATATTACAAAAAATGTAGAAAATGAATCATTTTGGCTCGAAACTTCCTTTCCTTCCCCTTCTGAAATCAACTCTAAAATTCCATCAATAAAATCTATGGGAAAACAAAAAGTTTTGCAACTAGAAAAGAAAAAGGATTCTCGTATTTCTTTGTTGACTTTCGAGTTGACCAAAGCCAAGGGGGGCCTAACCAAGTCAAATCCCTTTTCCGAGGGCCAATAATGAATGCAAACGAAAGTGATTGCAAAAGTTTCTCAAGAACCACGCGCCTCATTTGGCCCTCGAAAATATGCCAAGTTTTATTTGCTAATTGCAGTAAAGTGAAGCTGAAGTAAGTGAGTCTGCCCGCAAGCCAAGAAAAACTTCAATTTAAATGGGAGTTTTCCCTTGGCTAAATATACATCTCCTTCTCTGCTGAACAAGAAAAACCGCCCTTGGGTGTGACAGCTCTTACAGGAATCTTTAGAAAATAATCTAAGGGAAAGAAAATCCTTTTTGGTTTGCGTGTTCGAAACACGCTTTGGATTTGAAAGGGAATTAATTTATGAGGATTAGGAAATATAAAAAAATAAATTTGTATATATAGAGAAGTTGTTAATTAATTGACATACATTTTAGAAGTCTGTTTAAGCATCCCCTGAAATAAGTTAAGAAAAAACAACAATAGGAATTCATACATGCAAAATAAAAACCTAGATTAAACTGCAAAGACATTCTAAGAATTAAACTTTTGTAATATTATGAATCTCTTATGCTTATCTATTAATTTTAGAGTAATCATTACAAATCAAATACCCAAAATCAGGGTATAGGGAAAGACCGCCGTCCGGGGTTTCGGTTTCGGCTTCGGGGGTAAAAGCGGACTGCCAGCGTTTTTCCACAAATTTCTTTGCAAGTTTTCCCCCCAACCGGCGGCTGAGTGTGTGTGTGATTGGGTGTGGGGACCAATGTTGTAATTGAATTTGCGTCAAGTTCTATTAAGTGGCGTAAACTTTTGGCCTCTGGAATTGAACTTGGCTCACCGCATGTGCATTTTTCATATGTTTATCGCAGAGTTGCGATGTATTTGCCGTTCCTTCTTCGATTCCTTTCGATTTTGCTTGACAGTTCGGGGGCAGGCGGTGTAAAGAAAAGTGAAAAGAAAGGAAACCCGGGAGAAGTCTGCGCTGTCAGTCACAGGGGTCACATATGCGGGGTTGCCAATGAAGCATTAAATTGTTTCTGGCATTTTACAGTCACAGGGACTTCTGTCCAGGCCAACAATGGCATCTCATCTCCCGAAAAATCCCTACCATCCATCTCGGTCCCATCTAAATCACAGCAAAATGAAGTCAAGTCCATCAGCATCATCATTATAATCAACGTTACCCAACTGATTTCGTATGCAGGACCACACAGGCCACTCTAAGTTTGATCCATGTTCCCTGTTTAATTTAGCATATCAAATTTATGCATTTTATTTTGGGAAATGCATTAAATTCCTAATGTTCGGCATTTCGAGGCGAAATCTAGGAGTAAAAAAGGAGACGAATCTGTGTGCCTGCAAAACCCAAACTTCCTATTGGGGTCACAGCTGCTGCGACGCGGTGAGTTTCGACATCAAATATTAAGATTGTTTGCGACAGCTGGTGGCCTCTTTTACACGCAGACTTTTTATGTGATTCTTGGGATATTTTTTGTTATCTCATATCACTTGGCACCCACTTGGCCAAGTTTCAGACGTGTTGACCGAGAAACCAATACACGTTTAGGCATCAAAAACTATTTAACGATTATTTAATCGATGTAAAAACGTGGTTTTGAAATACATATGTGAAAATGTGTAGCTTCTCAATAAATTGTTGGGTGTTCCAAGAGAACTTCGAATATATTATTTCTAAGTATACTAATATTAATAGTTAAGCCTGTTCCTTTTCTGTCTTACAGCAATCCTCTGATAAATTCTCTCAAAAAGCCAATTCTCTTTCCCAATGCGGTGTCAATCGTATCAATTCTCAGCCCAATTAAAGACCCTCTCAATGGCTTTATGCAAAACAATTTATCAACTTGTCAACATATTAAATGAGACTGGGTTAAAGATTTTGCTACCGAACTCCGTTCCCCCCATGCCACAACTCACCCCCTTTATGGCTGCCATCCAGCCCCTTCAATCCGTCAATTCAATGACGAAACTCCAATAATATGCCAACTGCCAATATTGCGTATACGCAGCGCTGTACGTCCATTGTTCCCGCAACGTACCGAATGTTTTGCTAGCTGGGATTTGTTTAGCAGTAAGCGGAAATAGTTGTAGGCCAGAGTGGGCCAGGCAGAGGGAGGCGGGAGCATGTTGTGTATGCTGTTGAAGTTTATATGCAGGATAAACTGTTCAGCCAACTGACGTACAGAGCTTGTCCGGAGTTCGGCAGACTGGGAGCGAAGGGGCGGCGGCAGGCTCAGTCTGCCATAAAAGCAAATAACTGTCCGGCGTGTGTGTGTTTTAGTTAACCGAACCAGTTGTAGTGTCTGTGTTCGGCCCGCATGTATAGATATATACATATATCTAATATGTTTGTCCATCAATTGTCCTGTCCAAACTGCACCCCCCAACCGAGCTCGAATCCAGTGCAAACATGCTGAAATCCAGATCCTTGACCTGACTTCTCCGCCCCCTGCGGTCGGGTCAAGTCAACATTTCTGTTCCGAGTCAGTTAATAAATATTTTTATGCCACATCAACGAGCAAAAGTAAATATGGCGTAAAAAAAGACGTCATCACAATGTACGGTGAATGTGCTTACATATAAAGTCCTGAAGGATCTTTGTTTTGCAGTTTGTTATGGGTTCTGCAGCTGTTGCACTTCTCTCAAGATGTTTTGGGCCTTTTGCTTGTGTTAATTTGCTTATTTGTGGCCACACATGTATTTCGGTCCAAGTTATGTTTATTGTTTTCATTACGGGAGTCCCCAGCACTGGCCAGTATTGTGGATAAGCAGGGTTCAAATTGAAATGAATAGCACCCAAGGTGTATGCCCAGTTCGATTAGGACCCACGAAAATTGGGTTTCCAGTGCCTATAATGAGTTGAGTAAATATCTTTGAAGAGTGAAACCAATTATATTATTTAAACTTCATCACTTAAACTGCTTAGGCGACTATTTAGGCCAATTGACTGCTATGCCAGAAAACTTTGCAAGCCACACCCCCTCAATGTAATAAACCCAAAGCAGTCCAATCGAAAATTCTCAAGAGTGAAATAATTCAGGCAATGAACGCTTATCCCCAAAATGGAAATGCCACGAGAAAATCCCGGAACACATGTTTTGAAACGGGGGCCATGCCATGCAGCTCCACCAGGACCACGGAAAAGGACTTCTCCTTTCTTGAGGCCGAAAAAGAGAGGGAAAAAAGCCATCTATTAAGGTTTGACATTAGCATGAAAAACGCATTTTTCTTCAAGCTCAAACAATGGGGAAAAAGTCTGAAATGGCAAACGGTGCGAGGGGGGGCCGAAAAGGGAAAATGTTTTAAATAACTTTTTGGCAAAGTTTCCATTCTTGTAAAGGTGACAAAGCTATTCCGATTCCCAGAACTCGATATCGTTACGACTTTGATTGAATCAAATTGTTAAGAATTATTTCTCGCCCTCACCATTTGTCGGTACGTGAAATTGTATTTCCTTTCTTTTTTTTTGGCAAATATATTTATGCAATTGAATTGTTTACATAGAAATAACGATTTCGAAGGGTTCAAAAGTTGAGAAGTTGCTGTGTTGCTAAAAGTTTGCCATTGGCAGCTTAAAAGCTTTTTCAGACCATCAATTTTGCGGGGGTTTGTTGACATCCAAAAGTCAAACGACATTGATGAATTCGAACTCGAGAGAAGCGAAATTTCAGTTGGCAAATTGGGACATATGAGGGGAAATATATGTACTTCCATGGAAATATTCAAGATACGTATTAAAATATGGTTTAATATCTCAACGTTTATATTTATAGCCTTTGTAAAGTATAATTTTGCATAATATTTTTTTAAATACCCCTAAGCAAATTTGTTTTAATTCCTGTTCTTATTGCCAGATTGCCAGCAAAGAAACGCGCCTGCTGGCTGCTGATAAGCGGCAATCAAAGCTTATCCCACAGACTTTGGCAAACGCACATGGAATCCTTATCCTTATCAAAGCCAAGCGGAGAACAAGGCCCAGAGTGTCGCAAAAACTTTGCCTTGTCTCGGCCTGATGGAAACTTTTCGCCAGCAACTCTCTTTTGGCCCATTGACAAAAGTTGACATATGCAAAAGTAAAGAAAATGAGGAGCAAAAAATAATATACATATATACAAATTATCAGGACATTTATCTGAGGCAAAAAGCCGAAAAGGGGAAGTGGAAAAATGATGGTGGAATGAAAAGTTTTGATTTATTTTTAAGCGCAAAGTTTTTGTGCTGTCACAAAGATTTTTGACAAGGGTGTGTGTGCACCGGAGAGACTCCCAGCAGACGCTGAATGAAATCGAAGCAGAAAATGCTAAATCAAATCGTACCTAAGGATGGGAATCAGTCTCGTCCTCCTCTCTGAGGAGAAACAATGGTCCAAACGAAGCCAATTGAGGAAAGAGGAGAGTGACAGAGGGAATACTTGGCCTGGCTTGCTAAACTTTTACTTTTCCTTTCGCCTGCTGCCCTGGATTAAGCCAGCTTAAGGCCTATTAACGGCCTTAAGTGACAAAGTTGGTGTCTGCTTTTAATTGCGGACAGCTGCAATGTTAAGTGCAATCAAGCAGAAAATGAGCAGGGATATTCTTGGGGCTTTGCGGACCTCTAATAAACTGTCTGTGTTTTAGGTTGAAAGTGATAAGTACGGCTGATCTCTGGACAGTGTCCAAAGATATAAATATGTTTTGTATAAAAAAAGGGAACAAAATATATTTTCAAAGCAAGTTAAAATATATTTCATTTAATAAAACGACAAATGTAAAAGGTTTGTCTTCAGCAGTAATTAAATTGATGATAATATCGTAATGAAATTTAAAAAGTACTTTTTTACATATAGTCGAGTCTAGATTTATATGGATTTAATCAAGCCGAATATACACTCCTCGCCACTTGAATAGGACACCCCTCTAAGTTTGTATTTAAACGGCTGTACCATCAAAATGAAGTCAGATACATATTAGATTTTTTTTTTAATAAAACATATTTTATTTAGTTAGTATGTACCAAATGGGCTTCGTTGCCTGTGAGTACTAGAAACAAATACTATCCAAAAGCCTTATAAGTTTGGGTTCATAATTTTGAGCCACTAAAATAGAACACTTAAGCATAAATCAGAATGGTATTAATTTAAGTGCATTTTACCCAAACCAAAATTTTAAATGAGCACTACCAACTATTTTTGATTAGGAATAACACAATTTAGTAGAGGATTGATCCTGCTTTTTGCTCCAAAACTTCCTCCAACTTCCCAAGCAGCTTTGATAGCTTTGGTTTTATTTGAATATTGTTTGCCCAACCCATTTACTTCGCGGGTTAACCATCCCCAAACATTTTCAATGATGTTTAGGTCGGGAGAGTATGGCGGCTAGTTTAATAATTCCACATTTTGGCTCTTTATTGTTTTAAAATACGTGTTTTTTATATTGATGCATTTATCCAAGACAGAGGTCCAAAAAGGTTTTGAAAGTGCGTAAATGCCCTTTCAATATTTATTATGAGCTTGTAGGTACCATAATAGGAAATGGTCGCCGAACCATCACACCACCAATTTTTCTGTTTAACTTGAGTAACTTGATGAGTATCCTTGAGATCATGAAAATAATAACAAATAAATAATAATAAATAAAGGCGTCCGGTCCTACTAAATTAAGTAGGGTTAACTAAGTGCTCAAATAAAAAATTCAAATTAAATCAAATAACATTAAAAATAGCACATACTTAATACAAAAATTCGCAGATAAAGTTTATGTGAAACTTCATATTTACTATAATTTAAAGGAACAAAAGATCTAACATCTGGTCGCAGTGCAACAAGGCGCTTGTAATAATAATAATAATTACAAATTTATAATGTGATTTCGCTTTTCTTTATGTTTATATCTTTATTTACAGAACATTACCAATTTTATCCATAATATGCTCCCCTTCACCTTTACACAAACTCCCAGCTACAGCAAGTCTTATTTTATCCAGTACTCTTACCTTATTCGCGCCTTTACATTTTGCCAAGCAAATTTAAGCACAATTTAATTTGCCATTTGTTAATGACACAACTGTATAAAAAAAACTAACAAAAGCAGCTGCAGGAATAACAAAACTAAAAGCATTACACACACGGGCTCAGTGAGAGGGGAGTGGCAGGGAGAAAGGAGGGAGAGTGCCTGCAGTGTCACTTGAAGTGTTGCAGTCGCCGCGCTGACAACGAAAATAAAAATTTGCTGTCTTTTTTCGCAGGAGGAGAGACTCAGGGAGCCCGCAAAGTCTGTCGGACAATAAACACATGTTTCAGTTTGTAATACGCGGGGCCGTAAAGTTGGCGAGTCCCTCCCGGGTCTTCAAAGCCCCCTCTCCGTGTCACCTTCAAGCGAGTGAAAAAAGCAAGAAACGATTACTAGATTTTGGCAACAACATTATGAATGCTCTTTCCTTGAAATATTAAATACTTAATACCTACATATATAAATAAATATTTAAATATTTTTTAAGAAGCTTCTGCCAAATTAAATGGATTGATTCAGAACTTCAGAGAACCTAAAGAATACTGAAGAGCGAGCGAGTATCTATATATTTTTTGTATCTTTTATAATTATTTTAGTTGTTTTTCTCTACTCTATATTCTGTTAATTGTCTTATTTATTAGCACTCTATTTTAGGGTATGACAAAGAGAGAAGTAATTGCGAGGGTAGCCGAAAAGTATCTTCAGTGTTCGGTTTGTGTGCCTGTTTGTTATTGCTGTGTATTTTTTGTGTGTGCCAACAGATGCCCTTTCATTTTATGTTTCGAGTGTGTGTGCGAAGTTTAGCACGCATTCCTCTTCAGTTGCCTTTATTTTATTTTACTTTTTTTGTTGTTTTGTTGTTGTTGGAAGGAGATTACATTTGACAATGGGGAACATGTGGTACTCATAGGGCATTGAGGGCCTCCTGGATAATGGCCTAGGTAAGCCGTGCGAAATTGAACTGTGTCAGTGTCACAACGGAAATCGATTTCACACTGGCGTTTTGTGGAAATGTTTTGGATTTAGGAGCTGAGGAGCAAGGATTACGGAGCGAGAACAAAGCTGGATATGGGAGGGCACTCGGAATCCGTCCTGGCCGAGACCAGAGGCATCCGCTTGCCGAGCACTTTTAGTGCGCACTGTAAGTAGTTTCGTCTGTGCCTTGAATGTGTCTGCATTTCGCCCAGTGTCTGTCTGTGGGCCATAAACTCCGCTGGCTAATTATGGCCACTAATGAGCTTGAAATGGCACTTACCAGAAACAGCCACGGCAGTGTGTGTATTTATTTAGATATTTGAATGCACCATAAGAGCAAAAACCAACAAAGGGGAGCCACGACAATCGGCGAATAAATACACTCAAGCCCTTTCCCAGGCGAGTGCCATTATTTATGGGCGACGGCAAGTGTGAAAATGTGAAACAGTAATTCAAATTAAAGTAGCCAAATCTAAAATGCAACAGTTGCCATTCAAGGGAAATTAGCGAAGGAATTATGAGAGCAGACAGGCAGTAAATAAGAGAGTAGGGATGAGGTTGCTGCTATATGGATAAAATGATTTTTAGAATTAATTTAATTAGTTAGTAGTGTTGGTAAAAATGCAGAAAAAGCACACATGAAAGAGCGGATTTTAATACCTGATACTCTCATAAATTTGAGTTATTTAATTAAGTTTTTTTTTAAGTTTTTAATACTGCAAAATATTTTAATTCATTTGATTTCTTTTCATGCTATAATTTACTTATTTAAATAAAACCCTTTTGATAAGCTTTGTAAGCAATGTTAGTAACCACTATTATTATTTATAAAAAAGTGTAAATAATTTTACCAGCTAATAAACCTTAGATACCAACCAAATCTATTAATTTCTCTTAAAGAAGTTGCAATAATTGAAATTACCTTTCTAAATACCAAAATACCACTGTTCGTTAAGAGAATATTTTCCTAAGATTGAAATTACTTTTCGAAATACCAAAATCCCACTGTTCGTTAAGAAATTATTTTCCCAATACTCCCATTGAGTTGTCTGTCCCTTTTTCCAGCGTTCTTGTCTTCTCTGTTATTGCTGGTTATTAAAATATAACAAACAAGAGATCGAGCCGGGGCCCTGGACTCCGCCTCCTTCTGCATTGTAAATTTTAATTATTTCCTACAAATGATGATTAAATTGGCCGCAGGCAACCAGCAGCAGCAGCCAGATATTAAATCAATAAATACAAAAATGCCTGCATGTGGGAATGCCCGCCTGCCTTTCGGTTGGCCACGTTTAAATGGCAATATGTAGAGACGGCAGAGGCAGTGATGACAGTTTACCGGTTTACAGTTCATTATATTGCATAAATTGACTTTATATCGGACCGCACTAGGCACAATATTAACAAACAACAACAAGGAGCAGGAAAATGAAATGCCAGCAATTTACCGCCGTCTGAAAATGAAATGTGCAAAAAGAGGCAAAAGCCCGAAATGAACAAAAAGTCAACAGGTAAAGCAGATTAAAAAAAGTAACAATTGGAAAAGGACTGGACTAGTAGTTGCCGGAGAAGGCAATAAATAAATGCATGCAATGTTGTTTACACATCGAGCTGGTCGAACTGATTTTATTTATTTCGATATTTTTTGCTCTATTTAAATAAGAAAATATACAAAAAGGGTTAATAACTTTGATTGAAAACTTGAAGTTCATCCATTATAATTATTAAACTAACTTTTGGTTCTTCCTTAAATAAAATATTTTTCCATTTCGATGGGGAAATAACATTTTCCTCAAATAAATCGTAAAATCAACTTTTACCTAAATCTTGTTAAACATTAAGAAAAGTAAATCCCGGAAAATATACAGAAAATATTTATTTTGCGGAATAAACCCTTGATGCATCCTCCAACATTCCAACCAATAAAAAGTATAAAAAACAGCCCCACGCAGCGTCGAAGTATGAACAATTGGATGTACTTAGCATAGAATAGCAATTTAACAAGTATTACTGGACCAGCACATAAATGGCTACTTGAGGACTCTTTCCCTTCGCCACCCCCAAGATCTCTCTTTAGTGCCGAAATCTGAGCTGCAGACGTCGAGGCTTTTGTTCAGGTGACGAAATGCGACTTCAAACTACGTGAGTTGCCTGCTAAAAGCCGCAAAACTGATGCCGAAAACACCGAGACGAAAAAGTTAAAAAAAAAAAGGGAAACCGAGAAAAATCCGAAAACGAATACCCGAAAATCCATTGGTACACAGCGGGTAAAAGAGGGTGGCACATTAAGGGGGCCGTATTTGGGGATGGGCTTTGGAAATTCTGGAAATCCCCCAGTGGGCGGAGGGGGAGCTGTCATTTTGGGCCAGAAAGCCAGACAACAATACCCAGGCCCAAGGTAAATGCAATCAATACGCGCAGACGGCACATAGCAGGTATTATGTATTATGTATAATGCATGATGCGCCCTTCCATCCTTCGGCAAAGAGGCGGCGACTGCGAGTGCGAGAGAGTGCCATGAAAAATCAACGCCGGGCGTAATCTATTAAATTATCCTAATTTCATCACGCACCAAATCCCTTTAGCCATAAGCCTTCGTCCTTCGTTCAGGACCTTTTCCCCCCGTCGCGTCTGGTTTGTCTGGAAAACAATAAAAATTTGCATAATATCGGTATAATATTTCAGCATTATATGTGCCCCACGAAAGGTGCAGAAGTGTCGAGTATTATGGCAAGATTCCTCCACTTCCCCATTTCTTTTTTCGACAATGTGTGTGCGGGGTAACACATGTTCCCAACGCTTTTTCCTGGCATTTTTGGTTAGGTAACTGCACTCAGCGAATTTATCTTGTCCCCCCTGTCGCTCCCATTCGCGCTCTGTTCTTTTCTTTGCAGCTCGTTTGAAAAATCCTCACTAATTACTTGTCTAATTACTGGGATTTTTTCCCGCCAGGCCAAGTAGCCGCAATTTGTTTCGCCAAAATCTCATTTTAAAAATAGCCAAGTCAGAGAAGAAAGGGCTAAAAAAACAAAGCGAAATGCGAAATGCTAAAATGCCAGGCTAAAATGTTAATGTAGATGAATACATGCGGAAAAGTCGACAGAAAAAAAAGTTGAAATAGATTAATGAAATGAGGATGAAATGCAGAAGATTTGTTTTAAGTTCTGGGAACTGTGTTTTAACTGACTGGCTATAAAATTGCCTCAAAAACTTAGATAGATGAGATATTCCCACTCAAATCTGTGCCTTTGCCAACTATATATAAATTTCTTATCAATAATCCGGCAGAATTTCTCCCAACTGAATGAAGATTAAGCAATTTTGGCAATTTCTGATTGTTGGTCCTGCATAAATCAACAAAAATGAACAGCGCGAAAGAAGGATATTTGTCTTGGCCAAGGACTTGGCTCACACTCAAATGGCCAGCAATAATTCATCATAACTAACTCCGGAGGCGATGCTCATTTGTCAAGCCCCCAGCCAAGTACAATGAACTCCAAATTGCGAACAAAACCAGCAGAAAAAATAAATATATTTTAGTGGAGAATATTCTTAGGGAAATCCAAGGAAGAACACATGTGATGCCCTTTGCGGTTGAGCTTTGATGATCCAATTGGCCGGGATGCGACAGATTCGAGCGTAAAATGAAAGGAAATTGAAATGCGGACAAATTGAATTGAAGACGGCCCGAGGGGCCAACGGCAACCGCAAATCCTCTGGCTCTATTTCGGGCACTGTTCTGGTGTCTTCTGCTTCGTTTAACTCGCCCCCAAGTATGCAGCAACTTTCGCCAGCAAGTGACACTCAATGAGTGCAATCAAATATTCAAGGCGGTGGCCAACTTCTCGACTTGCCACGCCTTGATGCATAATTAAAATCCATTAAATGAATTTCTTACTCGCGCTCTCGCTTTTTACTTGCCGTTGCCGTTGCTGTTGCGAACTTTTCAGTAATGAATCAAAATGAAAAAAGTTTCCGCGGGGGCCAAGTTATTCGTATTTCGTTTCGACTCCAGCGACCATTTCCCTGGCCCATTAATTTCCCATTTTGACATTTACACAATCGTTGCTCCATCGCCATCCATTGCCCAGGAATGCAAATTTCATTTTGGTCATCATGAATGCCAAAGTGCAAAATTCAATCAATTTGAGCCATTTACCTAACGGTCATCGAGAGCGAGTTCAAATCCTAATCCCAGTGTGTGTGATTGAGAGTTGGTCGAATTGTGTTTCTGCCACACACACACAGCCGCAGTCCCATTCAAAAATATTCCTCTATGGCTATTTGTGTGGCTGTGGCAGGTAAATCATGACTGGCAAAGAGTGTTTGCCAATTAATAAACACCAAACCGATTGGCTTTTGATTTGGCTAAAAAGGCTCAATGCTCAATGCTCAAATTTCAATGAACTGCATTTTTCGCTCGACTGCTCGAAATATGAGTTTATCTGAAAATATTTTTAGCAATATTTATTGTAAATAGTTTTTGGTACATTTTTACGACTCAATTAGTTTATAAATTATAGGTTTCATGGGTATATTTTAAAGCTAAACTGGTTTTCAGTTCTCTTTCCACTATTTACCCATTAATGCAAGTGCCAAAAGGTGTTTGTCGATTTTAATGGCGCCACTTAAGCCGAGTTTAAGTTTAACTCGCAGCTTCCTTCCCGCGAGCCGCATAAATAAATACAATTCAAAATGCAAATTAAGCTTTATAATCCCCCCGATGGTTGCCTAGACGTAGCCAGTCTAATTTATCGGCATTTAATTGCTAAAGGACTTGAAGCAAAATATTAGCGGTTGCCATTCTGGTCCGGCGAGCGTGAAATTGTATGCAATCCCAGTTTCAGACCCAATCCCAATTCCAGTTGCTGCGGCTACGGCAGTCCTCTGGCATTATAATGGCCCCTCGACCAATGCGATTATATTAATTAATTTGCCATCGATTGCCGTATTAGTGTTCCATTGTCTTGAATTTCACTTGAGCGCGCCTAAGTGGATGGATCCGTTACCCCAATAGACGGTGATTTAAGGGTAGGGAAGAACTATTTAAATATGAATGGACTGCCAGGAATGATTTACCTGAACATTAAATGAGTTCAAGTTCATCAGTAGGTAATAATACAATTTGAAAGTCTTAATTTAAAGTCTCCTTAAGTCTTATACAACTAAAACAGATAAAAGATTAACATGCAGCTACTTAAGTTCTTTGAATTCAAACATTACTCATTATTTTTAATAAGCAAATAAATATTAGTAATATATTTACAATTGCTTAAATATCTTTAAACCAAATCTGAGCTCAACTTTTCTGAGCTTTTCGAAATATCGATTTTCCAACCATAAATTCTTGCCTTGCGAGTCTTTAGTGCCAGTATATTTTTGCATAATTCAAAGTAAACCCAAATAGCCGAAAGAGCCATAAATTTTGCATTAACCAGCTCTTGGTTGCGTTAAAAGATTTCAAAAAATTCACCCGCTCAATATCTGCATAATCTTTCAATTGCAGTCGCTAGAGTTCGTGTGGGATTTATTCCTGCGTTTTGAAGTTGAGTGCGGCAGATGTTTTGTAAAATGCTAATAATTGCCTTAATTGCGTTGATATCCAAATATTTGCATTTGCGGCAGAAACGAAACGCATTTGAACTCTCGAGTGCCTGTCTGCGCGGCTATGGCATCTTCTAAATCCGAATCCGAATCTGAATCTGAATCTGATTATGTTTGCATTTGCATTTGCATCGCTTCGGTTTCAGATTCGGATTCGCAGTCGCTATTGCAGTTCTTCCGCCTCGGATTGATGCAGCCTGTCAAGTGGACCGGCAATGTTGATGCGGCTGATGATGACGATGACGATGGCTTCTTGAAATGTTTGTTTTAATAAATGCGGAGTAAATTGTGCATTTTATGCTGCAAATGAGGCCTGGACTAGACTGGCGTTTGATGTTTGCCCAGGGCAAATGTACAGGCCAGGGGATGCCCAAAAGAAAGCTGCTCGGATGAGTCAATGTATGTCTGACTGCACTTGCAGAAATTCTAATTACTTTTGAAAATAAAACTACCCAAAAATACAGAGACAAATAAATTATAAATATATGAAAAAATTTAAATAAAAACCAAGTCGGAATTTTCCAGCTTTTCTTTTAAAAATATTAAACTCTTTCAAGTGTAATTTTTACTTTTATTACCTTACCTTTTCAATGTTGCAGCTTCCTTTTAAAGCCAATCCCTGGGACGTGTGTTTACCCAGCTGTGACGTAATTTCATTTTGCATTTCCTCCCCCCAAAATGCAGCTTTCCATACTGCTCTCCACGGGATTAATGCCACTGACGTCTGAAATCTGAAATGATGTCTGTCAAGGACTCTCGGGCGATGATAATGTGCTTTGGCGCAAACTTTCAAACAAACCCCCACAGGCACCAGCACAAGCATAAGCTTTGCCCAAAACTTTTATGACTAGACACTTTTTCGGGGAGTTCCCCTTATTCCCATCTCGTTCTCGTTCTCGTTCTTGTTGTCGAGCTCCTTCGCCCGCCCAAAACGTCAGTGATTTACTCTCCTTCTGGCTCGTCAATATGCTAATAATGTAAACTCATGTGGCCGGAAATTGTTTAGCTATAAACTTTGTTTATGGCTTGCCAACTTTAAATTGAACTGACGGACGGGCGGCAGATCGGGTCTTAAATGCTAAATATTTAACTAGGCATATGTTCGTCATTTGTCGAGTGCCAGATGCTGGGAGACGAGTGAGTGCCAAGCGTGCTTATCACTTAGGAGTGTGTTTGGCAAAGAGTCTTATCGACTTTGGCCCAAAGTTCTTGGGGAAAGACGAGTGGGGCGAATAAAGGGCAGGCTGGCTGTTTGTGGTAAGCAAATGTGAGGTTTGATTTTGGGTTTGTGATGCAATACAGTTTGGATATTAATTTACTAATAATGAATGATCTTTTAGGCGGACAACCGCTGCACACTTTGTTATTGAAAAAGTATTTAAAACGAATGTAATAATTTACGATATAAGACTAAGCACTAAAAATATTTAAATATTTAACAATACATATGAAAAGGTAGAAATCCCACAGAATTGTGATATACCAAGTAACCAAAGCTTTGTGCATTAATTTATAAGTCATACCTTTTCAAGAGTCTCCGAAATTATTACTCCAATCTATAATAAAAATAATGTTTTCAAATAACGTAGTAATAAAAAGAAAATATTTAAATATATATTTTTTATTTCACAATTTCGAAACCAATTTTTAAAACACGACCAACCATATAAGGCAAGTCTAAGTCCGAGTGAGATGGAAAACTACATTTGTTGCAATGAAACTCTCATATTTGTTGACCAATTTTCAATTTTTTTGTTGGCTAATTTATGATCTTCAAATCCTTTGACAAATCTTTGTATTTTCACCTGCCATATATTGTGGAAAATTCCCTATCCAGCACTTAACAAACTTCGCAATCAATTAATTTTATTTTCGTCCACAGCAAAAAAATTAATGATATCTGCAGCAAAAAGTTGGGCCCAAAGATTATAGCAAAAAGTTGGGATCAACTTTGGGCTGATTCCATCCAATTCCTGTTTACATTTTGCACATCTATCAAAGTGTTTTCCTTGCAACTTTTTGTAGCAATTTATTAACGTCACCTGGCACTTTGCATACTACATATATATCCCTCAAGATTTTGTTGTGTTCATTAGCCAGTCGGGGGCTTTTCTCATTTTTCTTGTTGTTTTCCTGTTTATTTGGGCAAGGCAATTTGACACTTTTAAGGATTTGCGGAGTTTGACACGCGTAACGCCATTAAATTTATCAATTGCTCAACTCGCTCGGCGGCTTTCCCTTTGCTGTTTGGGCTTTTATAGCTCCCCCTGGCCGCTACTGCTCTTAATATTATATTTTTTTTTTATTTGCCATTACGGAATTTACAACTTTTTTCAATCAGCCAAACGATTCGCGCAAGCGACGCGTGGCTGGGGAGCACTTGATTTTGATTATTTGCGGTGAGGAAAATCAAGCAGCAGCTCTCGATTTTATTTTCTTGTTGCCAGCATAGTGGCAATTTATCATTCATTAGAAGCTGGATGGGGAGCTGCAAAAATAAATGGTGCCTTGAGAGAGATTTTGTGGAAGGAAAGGTGGCAGCTTTCGTAAAAGAAATGCAAACCGAAGTTGCCGCAGGGAATTATATTTTATGTTTGATAGCAAATCTAGTTTAAGCAATTAAAATTAAAGGGAACTTGTTGCTTTAACAATAATATTACTTTTCAGTTATTGGACTAGGATTTCTTCAGGATCCAAACTGCTTCGGCAAATAAATGTCACATTTTTATAACCACGAATTTTACGACTTTGTTTATTTTAATTTTATGCCCCTAAAAACCACACGTTTTGCTTCAATAAATCGAAGCCTCCTTTTATGGTTATGTCTGTGTCGCAGGTGCTCTTAATATAATCCAATATCCAGGCAATAATATGGAAATGAATAAACATAAATAAGCATAAATAAACACAAATCAAGCACAATGTTACTCATAACCGAACTGAAGCCGAACTTTAAGACCGCTGATGCTGGCCAACTAACGGTGACCGCAAGTTGACAAGAATTTTCACTTTTATTGCCAACATTTAACAGGCCATGACACGGCGGCAACTTTTTCATCATCAATTTGCTTTATGGCCCGGAATGGCTGCCGCACAGTGCAGCCACTTGTCATAACACGGCGGCGAGTCACCGTTACCGTTTTGCTAAAACATTTACCCATCCCGACGGCCGGAAAAAGAGACAGCGGAAAATGGGGAAAACTAGCTGCAACCGACCAGCTAGAGATGGGGAACTGTAAAATAAGGCAATGGAATTTATGGAAATTAAATATAATATATTAAGAAGTATGTATGTAAGCCAACAATCCGTATTTGGTAAAGAAGTCCACAGTGATTTGAAAATATACATTTTTACTCACTGAAAATCGTCAAATCAGTCTTTTTGTCAGTCATTTGTCAAGTTATCCTCAGCCAACGTCAAATTAATTTAAAGGTCCAAGAAAATAACTTTAGATCCGCAAGCTTGAGATTCAGTTCAATCCCATTCATTAAACCCTGACTTCAAATTAGTACCTAAAATAATTTCAAATCGATTCCACTATGTAATCTTTATTTAAGGTTAACAACAATATATAATATAACACAATAAATCTAATAAATCAATTTATTTAAACCGTAAACCTTTAGACCCAAATAAGTAATAAAATCTAGCAAATGTACCGGCTCCTAGACACCCATAAACGGTATCCAAAATCAAAGTCACGACTTTCCCAGGCTATCTATATCACATCTCCCCTTCCATCTCTAGATCTATCGCTCCCAGAAACAGACGCACACAGAGGCTGGGCATTGTTGTTGGCACTTTGCTAACATTTTCACACCCAAGACAGAGGACGCCGGTGGACCGGGCCCAGAAGGCAGCTCAGCTGGACGGAGGCAGCGACAATTTGTCTGCGAATTCGCGAGGTGTTGGGAAAGGGTGAGCTCTGCCAGCGGGAAATGGGGTCAAAAAGTGGGGCGGGGCGACCTGTCTGAGCCTCAGAGTGTTTAGCTTCGGTTGCATGTCCATGATGGCGTGTAACTGGTTTGTATCTTTTTGCAGCTATTTCTCTTCGTTTTCCACTTCCTTTCTTCCGGGTTCCCCCCCCCCCCCCCCCCCCCCCCCCCCCCTCTNCCCCCCCCCCCCCCAGCGCACTTTCCCGTTGTCCGATTTTGTCAACATTATTCAAGCATAAACATGGCCCAAACCAATGCGATGACGAACCCGAAATACGGTGGAGTGAAAGCGGCTCTAAGGGTGGCCGTAAAGGGGGTAAAATTGTTGCAAGAATGGAATCGGTGGCCGAAAGGTGGGGAAGAGGAAACGTGATGCCAGCCAAAATGCTGCAAATGGTAGAAAATGCTCGAAACAAGCATTTAAACGTCGTTAGGTCTGTACAAATCAAGATAAATGGCGATAGGACATGTGACCAAGCGAAGGACGATGGATCCAAAGGTGGACTCGTTCCAGGGAAAGGGAAAAGAGCCCAAAACTGGGTTTTGTGTGTGGGGTTCAGGTGAGCTTCCGTTGTCCTCCTTCATTTGTTTGCCTTTTGTAAAGCGGACAAACAGCGTCCCAATTAAAGTTATGGAAGCGGAAAATGTCCTCTCAAAAGTGGTAGGCCTTAACATTTAAATATGGTTAATTTTTAAACTTAACTAACAAATATTGCATACGATTTCAAGGGGAAACTATTCTGGATTTAAAGCCTTTCCAAGTTTAATATGGCTTAAGTTCCAGGCCCATCGAAACACCATTTACTTAGATTACTTCGTCATCAATTTACCGCCTGGCGTTTGTCCTGCCCACCATAAGCCCTTAAGATTGCTATTCAAACGGAATGCTTAACATTTGCCCATCCAATTAGGCCAAGAATGGCGTATCGGGCCCAAATCCTGTCCTGTCTTTTGGACTTCCTCCACTTCCTCGCTGTCCCCGAAATGCATTTTCCAACAGCGCCCTTCGGTGCAATAAAATCCGCACAGCGAGTGCCGAGAGGCAGGCTTCGCTAAATGCATCATGTATTGGATTTTGACATAAACGCTTGTCCTCGTTAGCGCCGCATCGTGTTCCGCCTTTCCGTGGCCCCCAGCCCCTGTCCCTCATTCAGCATTTCCCCTCAATTTCCACCCACAGAGATCCTCCATTCGCCTGCGGTGCCCAGGCAAAAGTTTTACAACCGAGCGGGAACAAAGGTGCAAACCGAGGAACCAAAAAGTTTCAGACAAGTAGTAGGCAGCATGTTGATAAATTGCCTGGGCCTTAACCCGCGCCCTGACGCTGTCGGATTTTATGCAAAAATCATTTCAGAAAAGTTGACTTTACTTAAGAAATCGCTCTGTCGACCATGGGGATACCTCTCAAGGGGAAGGTGTTATGAAACGTTTTAAGATAAAATCTGATTCAGGAAGTTAACTAGCTCTTATACCTATGAGTTATAGATAATACCTACAAAATATATAAAATGATTCGATGAGTTCTAGAACTTACCAGTACTTTTAATTAATGTTCTTTAAATGGGATAATCAGAAATATAATAGAATATAATATAAAATGTTGCTGTTTTGTAAATCCTGTCAAATTATTCTTAAATCAATGTTGATGGTTTGGAAACATATTCATATTTTTGTATACTTTACTTATTTTATAAAATATAAACAAGGAAACTTACTTCTATGAAACTTCTGTAAAACTACTCCTAAGCAATTTATGGTTTCCCTCAAAGGAAGGAAAGGACAGCTCATGTCTTTGCCCAGTCTCTGAATTCAGAAACAGAAATGATTTCATCTTTAATTACCATAGTATTAAAACTTAATACTTTAATGTTGTCATTTAATATTTAATAGCTTCCTAATGACATTATTTTTAATCAAGTAGCTAGTAGCTGATTTAATGTATTTAGTGGACTTTGCTGTCGCAGTTTGAAGCGAAATCCCAATGGACCCTCTGAGGCACCAGCAAGCCAGGCTGGATTTGAAAAGTTTGCCCATTGGGGAAGACACTCTTCAAGGGAAAAAGGTGGAGAGTGAACCGAGAGCTGCTCGTTTCGATTGAGATCCCTCGAGTGTTGACTGACGGCGTCGCTGCCGGCGCTGAAATAATGCGGCCAATAAATGTCAATGCAATGTGAGGAGGGCAAGGTAATGGAGGGAACGGGGGATGTGGCCTTTCATGTGTTTCCACTGCGCTCATTGTGTGTATATTTAAATGGCAGTTAAAGTGGCAACACGTTTCGTTTTCGTTTGAACTCGTCGCTGGGATGATGATCTTGCAGCTGGAAGCGTTCCCAGTGCATCCTTCAGCTCCTCGCTCACCCCACTTGGCACGTCATGCATTTATGCGTTTATAAATATTTCATACTTTGAGCAGCGTAGCGGAAGTTTTCCCACTCCGTGAGTCATACTTTCGGTGCTATGCTCAACCTCAACCTGAACAAAGACCTCGCCGTATAAACAATATATGTATGCATATCTGGCTGCTTACCGATTTCCTCATTTGCATTCAATGAATGGCCAGAAGATGGGCCGGAGCCGTTGTGAGTGTCATTGTCAGTTTGGAGCACACTCGCAGATGATTCCCCATTCCAATGCCATTTGCATATTGGCACTTGACGAAATACTTATCTTGCCGAGGAATGGCAAACCAAATTGTTGGCAATTTGCATACATCATATGTTAACAGCGATTTTGAGCCGGGTATACATATCGCAGATAAATCAATTTCATTCTCAGTCTCAGCATTGACAGCCTCGATTGGTGGCTAAAATGGAATGAAGTCATCATCGTCTGTAATGAAGGCTCTATTAGCCTTCAATTAATGTCAGAAAAACAAAGTAAGACATTTTACTTTGTTTAGCTTTTTCCTGTCTTTAATGTACAATTTATATACCACAAACTGTTATCTTAACTTCATTTCAATTTTTAAAATAATTGAAAGACTGCTTCATACTTAAGTAAGCTATCAGTATTAGCACAATAATTATCTTTATATTACATTGTTTATATCGTTTTAAACCAAGCATTTTATAAAGCTGTTTGCGTACACATATTTATATGTAATATATTGTAACAGTATTAAGCACATAAATCCCCAGCCGAACGCCTTAATTTATGTGTTTGCCGTGCATTGTTTTCCCTTTGAACTAATATCGCTTATCACATTTATCATGAGCACACGGCGGTCTCTTTTCTTCTCGGCAAAGAAAAACGAAACGAAATATTTACGATAACGGCAATTTGCATAATGTGCAAATCATAATACGAATTTCCTTCCCCTTGGCCCCACTCCATGTGTGTGGGCATAAATATTGCAACATTTGTAACAGACAACGCGGCTGCCTCCAGATAAGTTATCAGGGATTCAGGAGGGAGTCGGAAACTCAATGCTGAAATGCACACACGGGGAACCCCGCCCGCATTTTCCCGCTCTCTTGACTTTCCATCCATTCGGGCAAAGTTAACAGGAAAAGCTCAACACTCGGTGGTTTCACGCAGAGAAACGGAAATAAGATCAAGAGCAATAAAAAATACATATTAAATAAAACATGCTGGTAAACTGCAGAGTGTGCCTTTAATACTTAAATGTACAAAAAATAAATACTTTTAAAGTACTTATACAATATCCACTATTAAAAATTGATTACTTTAAAAGAGATTTCGATTAGGCATAAATTATTTCAAATAAAAACAATGGTATGATATAAACTTACACTTTAGGCGGAATCCGACAGAGTTAATTTTGTATCCATAAACTTTCAAGGGCTCAAAGCAGTAGCTACTTAACTCTAAAAGTGACTCGATTAAGAACAAAATTTCGAACAAAAAATTAAAATACAGTATCTATGTGCGAGGTGAGGTTGGTCAGTGAAATTGAATGATGCCCATGTCAAGGCTGCTTACTTAAAGGATTTTACGGAAATTTTAAAAAATATATTGTCTAATAATATTTCAAAATATTTCTGTATATTTTGTAAAAGGGAATTTTCAGAAAATAACACGCAAGTATCTCATTCTGTCCATTGATGTTAAACCTAAGTTACTCTGTTCCCAATCGCTAACCACTATTTATGAACATTATATTTCTCAGTGCACTTCCTCATGCCTTCTGCGAGCCAGGCGACAAATGGCACTCCAGCTTTAAGTAGTTGTAACCTTCCTGTCTCTCCCTTTCTGAAGCCTTTTACCTCTTTCTCTTCTGCACATTTTTTACACTCTTCTTCCCCTTTTGCTGGGCAAAATGTTGCCACAGCGATTGTTCAATTTCAATTCACAACTTTTTGACCATGTAACAACTGCGGCAAGTTGTTGCATTGTTAAAAGTCCTCTTACACATGTCTGCCCGACTGTCTGTGGAAGTCTGGTCCTGAATGCGGCTGGTGTGCTTCGGTACTTAAGGATAAGTGTTTGTGTGGGGCCATGACAAATTTGGCAGAAATTTATAAAAATAATATAAGTAATTTGGTTTTAAAATCCACAACAGATGTGACATATGACACCTTAAATTTAGAATATCGAAAACACTTTGCCATTAAGTAAGCTCGAACAATGAAGGTAAAATTACTAAGAAATATTCAAAGGAAACTGCAGCAGCTCTTTGAAATGTTAATCAATTTGGTGTTATGATATTGAAGCATATCAACTGTTTGGAGTGACATCTACAATTTTCAATTTCGTTGGCGTTTGCAACTGCCCTTCAGTCAACCCAAAACCACTTCAAACTGACCCATTTATGCACTGCATTTTCATAGTTTTCCTGTTTTCGTTTTTCTTTTGGCAACACTGGCTTGGCAATTTCATTTTCCAAGAAATTCCATTTACACTCGAGAGCTTTGTTCTGGTTACGGGGGAAATGCGACTGGCAATGGCAATGTCATGACGAATTTGGCAGTGATAAATGTAGAGCCCCATCCGTAAACCAGCTGCCAGGTGGAAAATCCCAAAAAGTGTTTGGGCTATTTATGCGCAGGTAGCCGAAAACAAGAACACAATAAAGAAAAACTCAAACCTACACAAGGAGGAAAAATGTTTTTAAAATGTTAAGTAGGGTTCATAAATGGAGAACTTCTGTCAAAATATTTTAAAAACTAAAATCGTCACAGAAAGGATATCAAAATTCCATCAAAATTAGATTGCACTTAGAAGTGATAAATGCTATGATTATGAACTTAATTTTGATTTAGATATATTTGTATATTAGTCAACATAGGTTTTCAAAAGCATATACTATAGTTAATATATATAGCACATAGCGTTAATTATCGACTGTCTAAAAATCAATTAAGGGTTTATCCTGCGCAATTTCTTAATTTTAAAATCCTTTTTTCTCTCTGCACGGCTTGACAAACTATTTGGCTGAGATGTGAAGCCCGGTCTGGTCTGGTTTGGTTGGGTTAGGTTTCGGTGTTTTATGCATGAAATGCCAAAACGAATGCCACACCGGCAGACTGAGGACAGACTGTTGACGCCTTGATGCATGGTTCAAGGCAATGTCAGCGACAGGAACAGAGTCGACTCCGAATCGGGGGATTGAGAAGGAAAATGGGACTGAAGCCGAGACCGAGACCGACACCGAACACCGCCTGAACCCCAAAGTCACAGGCACACTCCCAAAAAATGTGCACACCGAATTGCCGGCGGGCATTCTTCGAGAGTCGAGAGTTGCTATTGAAATTCAGCTACAGCGTTGCTAATTTGTATTTTAAAATATGCGCAATTATAACATCCCAACAATGCATTCAGTGGTGTGTAAGTCTTCATGTTAAATAAGCCGAAAAGGGGTGCAGCGGCAAAGGCAGCGCCGGCAACAGCAAAGCGATGTCACAACAGCAGGCGAAGGAGGTGGCATCAAGGTAATGGGGGTAGAGGAGTGGACGAGCAGAGGAGGCATGGGGAGCGCTACCCTTAAGTGTTTTTTTGATACCCTCTAATGTTTATTAGGGGATAACTGGATGGTTGGGATAGAACCAAAAGAGTCTACCCTCCAAGTGACTGATCGAAATGCCTTAAAACACCCAGCAAAGCAGACTGTACAAATAACCTGTCTTATAATGCCAAATTCAATTTAATTAAGTCTAATAAATATTAACCATTGATTAAACATTTAATTAAATACAAGAAATTGCTGATATTTTCCTAAATTTAAAATATAAAATTAGGTTTACAGCCCAGGGTACTCCACATTCGAACCTTCAAATCCGACGCTCTCCTGCTGAGCCCGTTTCTCGATTGTGGCGTGTGTGTTTCCCCTGCTTCCCTTTAGAACTTATGAAAAATCATTAAAATTATTACATTTGGCTTGCTGACACCTTTTTGCCCCGCGTTCCGGGCTGGAAGACAAACGAGATCGCGGGCAGGGACCGATTCGTGACATTTGTGCGGGGATTAGACCAAACAACTGTCACACATTTCTCGACTCGAATTACTATGATTAGCATAGCATTCTGCGGGGTGTTGGATTTTACAGGGGAGGAGGAGTGGGGAGGTCCCGAAGTCCGGGCCTGAGTGCGGTTCTAATGCTGTTTATGGTCAGGCCAGCAGCTGCGATTAGCTGCCTCAATGGAGGGCAGTTTGTCAGGCTCTGGAGCTCTAAGCTCCTGGAGATATTTCTTTCTTTTCTTACTCCCGCCGCTCCGGCGGCTGCTCTTAATGCTCCTAATGGCAAATATTGCCCGGACATTATGCAAATATTTGCACCGACTAATGATGAAACGTGCCGGGAACAATCTGCTCGTTATGTTGGCGATATAAAAGCGCAATGAAACCGAAAGGTGTTCGCTCCGCTGTTGTCTTGGGCTTGATTAAAAAATATCTTGCAAGACGTTTAGGCCTAGGCCAAGGACACGGCCAGGACAAGAGCAAGACAAGCAAGTCGGGGACTTTGCAAATTGGGCTCATACATATTTAATTGGTTCGTGTTGCTGGGGGAGATAACGATACGAGACTTCCTTTTGAAATTCCCATATGAAAGGAATTCTATTCATTCATGCTAAGGGGTTAAGGGTACGGTACGAGCTTGTTCGATGGTGTAGGATCACTTAGAAATGAGGGGACAGTTAAAGAAAGGTCTCTGTCAAACAGTTTTTGCATATTAAAAGTCACAAATTAGTTTCTTTTTAAACATTAGGGTTGAAGCTTAAAAATATACTTAAGACGGAATAATGTAACATGCTTTTCTTTTCAGAGGTAAATCGATTTATATTTCAGTAATCAATTTAAGAAATGGTCTTATACTAACGTGTGCACTCTTTTACTGTGATAATTCAATATGTATTCACCTTTAAACATTTTTAAATTCATTTTTTGGTCCAGCTTTAGTGGCTCATTCTCGTCTGCTCTCAACACGATGTGCAAATGAACTTTTAATAATAAACTTGTGCATATTTGCATTATGCATATATGCATATAAGCCCCTGGGCAATTTCGGTGGTCTTTGTCATTTATCTTTTCTGGAAAATCATCAACTCTTGGCGATCATTAAACTTCTCGCACTCTCGAAAAACCGCGTTGTCGTTGGCGGCCAACGAAACCGAAACGATCTTGATGGTTCTGGTCCGGCGTCCGGATGCTCTGTCCTTCAGATCTGCCAGCAAAAGTCGCTGGAACTCGACCAATTTGCAATTCATTTCGTTTTGCGCTTTAATGTTCGCCAGACACGAAACACCAAATGGCAACGATTTGGCTTGTGAATAAACATATATACATATATATGTTTGGGCTTGCAATAAATTTGTAAAATTTAAACAATGCAAAGCGAAGCGAATTATTGCCGCTTGAATGGCTGCTTTTCGAACACGCCCCATGCTAATCAGGGAAAAAATGATATAAATATATGTGCCGGATAAAAGGGTTCCACAATGAAGCCAATAAACTGCCAGCCATTGCTTCCGCGCAATTTCATTTTGAAGGATGGCTTGGAGTTGGGGGAACGTCGCTATTCCAATAACAATGCCACATCAGAGGGCCTTAAAAACAGGCGCCTCTATTTGGCTTTTGTCTTCTCAGGCTGAGAGAGGGAGTGAGTCTTTGGATTTTTCTTGTTGTCTGCCGAGAGGCCTACGCAAATAATTGGCCCACTCTATGGATTCCGAACCAATCAACTTCGTTTTGAGAACCTCCCTGGAGGTTTGATCTACTAAAGAGTTGTGAAGGGCGCACATCCGGCAGTCTGCTTTTGAAAATTTCTCATTTAGCTTACAAAGATTTTAAAACCAAGGAAAATTTTGATTGTTGAAATGCTTGTTGTTCAATGAACTGATGGCTCAATCTCGCAGGTTGTCAGAAAGTTTGATTTAGAAGATAAATTAGTGGGAGTAATGAAAGTACTTAGGTTTATTTTATATACAATCTTTCCTCTATTCATTTAATTCAATCACAAAAACTGATTTCCTTTTTCTTATGTTTTCCACATCTTCTTCCGTCATTTATGTCATTTATGTGTTCATGAATTGATTAATTACTTTGGGACTCGGCTACTGTTCCAAGCAGTCCGGCCCATCCATCAGTCGATCAATCAATCCATCGCTCGAAGAGATCAAAGAGCTCCACTTCAATGGCAAATGTTAAATGAGAAGTCTCGTTCTTCTCCTAATTAAAGTAGAGCAAACAAATCTGGAGTCGCGGCTTTTGTGACAAGTCCTGCTCCAGTTTTCCTCGCACCACATCACAAAGGAGCACAAAGGAGAGGCTGGCGAAAATTGAACAGCCTCGACGGTGGAGCCGACCGTACGTGACAGTGAGCCGCGGGAACAGGCGACCAAATGACAGCGTGAATAAATTTGTCATTAGTAAATGTCAAAGATAAAAGTGCTCCTCGGTCTGCAGCTGTCGGGGCAATGTAAAATTGTTGAGTAAGTGAAACAACTGGCGGCTCTTGTCTGCGGAATGGAATGGATTCGTATGGTGTGGAATGCACTTGCCACTCGCCTACACTGCCGCCAAATGTATGCGCCAGTTCCACGAATAATATCTCCATTAGGGAAACCTTAATTCGTCGAGTGATCGCTTTATGCATAGGTACTGCAAAAAGGAATAGTTGAATAAAGTTGTCTGGTGGGGCAAAACAAATAACTATACATAAATCTCACTGAATACTCAAAGAGTTTGATATTTAAATATTTTATGTATTTTTTATCACAAATAATGAAATAATTATTCATTAATGTATATATTATATTTATACTTTTAAAGCCACGCAATATGAATATATAAATGCTGTAGAAGTAGTTATAAATAACGTGAAGACAGATATATTAATAATTATTTTATTAGTTATTAACTACATTCATTTAGCATTTCGATAATTCACAGTTGGCTTTATTCTTGATGGAGTTCATTATTTTAGCCGATTTAATTTAATTTACGACTTTTCCCCATTTTAAGTTTATATCACACTTTGATAGTGCGTCTTGTAGTTTATTAATATTTCAGCGAAGACCGATATATAATTCGATCTTTTAACTTTAAATTATATTTATACTTCATTATTATAATTATTTCAATACTTCAAGTTTCAATAAATCAATCTACTATATTTTAATAGGGCGTAATATTTTTTTAATACTTACCTAGCTTATACCTGACTCTTAAATGCTTTATTTTGTTACAAATTATGCACCCTATCGTATTATATAAAATATATATATCATATTAAGATAGTTATATAAAATATATAATATTATTCAGAATATCTATAGCTGAAGCTGCTTTTCCTCTGTGTACTGGCAATGCTCCTTCAATACGATCCCATCCATATGTTGCTTATTTACGCCCAGCAGAGACAACTTTTCGCCATACGAATCTCCTTTATTTTGTTTTTTCGCCACGCGAAAAGTTTCCAATCATTTCGGTGTGCTAATTATGAAACTTAATGTGCCATCGAGCGACGCAGACGCAGACTCAGAAGGAGACGATGCTGATGCCGATGTTGAACTCGGACCAAATGCCGCGTGCAAAACAATTAACCATGAAATTGAAAATGCCGCCGACGTTGTTCGGTGGGAACAGGGCGATTTCGAGTGGCAGAGTTATGCAAAGCAGGCAGAGGCAGCTGTGCGAGGCATTTTCTCGTCCTGCGACCATTTGTTCCACTTCTGTGGCCAAAAAGGCGCAAGGAAGTGCCAGAGCGTGCGCGTGCCCCACAGGAGAAAAGGGAGAAAAAGCCGAGGGGAGCCGCAACAAAGCGGGAAGGCAGCCAAGTGACTCGATGGCTTCGGTTCCTCGGTGAGCGGAACCCAAACCAAGCCATTCTAACGCCATAAGAGTTGTCATTTCAGCTATTTTATAGTCTAATTTGTCATACATTTTTAAGGATAGATATTTAAATAATTGCATGTTATGGTTTACTTATGGTATAAGTGGTTTGTTTGTTTTATCTATAGTTTGCTAGTACCAAGGATTCCCCTTATTTTCAATATTTTTTAATTAAAACTCTCATTGGTAATCTATTTTTATACCCAGTAATAATATGCTTTAGCTTGAACAAATTTGTTGCGTATATTTTAGCTATTTTTTGAATTTCTAATCTGCCTACTCTAAAACGTGGCCACTCTGTAAAAAAACGCTCTATTATGTGGCCGAGGGTATGTTCAAACGTTACGCTTCTGCACCCGATCAAAAAACGTTATAAATAAATAAATGAAACCCATGGTGAGCATTAGCCACGGCAGTTGTCGGCTCTTTTACTTGGTGGTGACCACAAATCTACATTCTGCTCAGGGTTGCCTCATTTGTTTGTCTCGTAAAACGTTTCTAATTGGAACGGTTTCAGATTAACATACTCTAGCTTTTCAGGGAGTAATTCATGAATGGCTTTAATGCTCAGAACTGAAGTGTCGGTATTAATAATATGGAAGGATTCAACGCATCTAAATATTTTATGGCAACCAAAAGGGAAATTTAAATATATTTGCTGATGTTATTTAAATTTAGCCAACTTCAGCTCACAAACCCTTTGTAAAAATTAAATTAAATTCGAATCTTAGATGATTATTAAATTCACTGGTGATTTCTTTCACTTTTCAACTTTATTAAGAGGGCTTTCCTGGCGTGTCTGCTTGTTTTCATTTCCGTTTACCTTCAGGACATGGCAAATTAAATGATAAAATGAAATGTTTTTGTTGCTCTCTGGAGTTGTTAATACTCGGCTCACCCCGTTCTCTGCTCCCCGGAGAAGAGCGATTAAGTTGCGGCTTTCAGTTTTGGGTTTTGGGTAATATGTAGACTCAAGGCCGCAGACGGCTGCCAGACAACTGATATGTGCACATGAGTACATGCGAATGCGAGGGGCGAAGGGCGAGTCGACTCCAAGCCAGACACAGAGGCCGAGGACCGAGGACCGAGGACACACAGGACCAGGCTGAATCAGATTTGCTTCCACAAAAGGATGCAGTCGAAAAGGAGCGGCGAGTGTATGTGGAAACTGATGAAATGTACTCGCTTATGAATCGTTTATAGACTGAGCTGCACTGAGGAAATTATTAAGCTAACATTTTTTGATTTGAAGTTATTCAGAATTATTTAAAATAAATGAAAACACGAAAGTGTTTCAATATAAGATATTCTTGAATTGATTTAATAACCGCACGTTTTAGTTTATATTTCAAATTCCTTACAATTTTATTTAAATATTATTGTATCTATATAGGGAAAACTTATTTCCTTTCGATTTCCTGCCTGTAACCGAGAATGTAACATTGCCAAAGAGATTGAAACACTTTTATGTGCCGCTTGAAAAATGTTGCATTCAATTCAATTAGAATGGCTAAGTTGGTAGATAGGGCCATGTTCTTTGTGCACAGAATTTGCTGAAAATTTGTTAGTCCTGTCCCCAGGCTGGATAACCCTACGGAACCTCATACTACCCCAGGTAATCTCCAAGGTATGAACGTAGCATGCAAAAGGATTCCCTGCACTTTGTGAAAGTGATTTTCGTGGGTGGATGGGCGGTAGGTGGACAACTTGGGGGACTTGGGGAATACATTTGCAGCCCGCTATCGCATTAACTCTTCACCTTTTATAAGCAAATACTAAAAGCATTAAAACTTTACTTCCTACGCCACGAAACTTGTGTCCTTTGGGTGAAAATGGATCCTCCCAAAAAGAGTAGAAAAAACAAACAAAAAACGCATTCCACGAATTTCGAGTGCTGGACGCGTACGTGTTCCGCTTAGAAATTCATGTTTGACATATTGCCCACGGCTACGGCGGGCATATTAATACCAGAGTCCCTTCCTCTGCCACCTTCTTTTTTTTTTTTGGTTCTGCATCTGTCCTCCTCTCTGCGGAACATGTTAAGAAAATGTTAATCAAGCGGTCAGTGCGGAATAGAGAACACTCGACTTTTAGTTGCCGGCGGCGTGGGAGATTTTCTCCTTCCTCACTTTTATTTCTCCATTTACTTTGTTTGCTGGAAGTTGCACGTCTCCGGACTGTTAATAACCTTTGTTGTCCTACCAAAAACCTAAGAAAAAAAAAACAAACAAAAGAAAAACAACACAAGGCATGAAACGGATGCTTTGGCAGTTGAGGTGTCACGTTTGCCGCAACTGACGGATATAAATTCTCCACAAAGTGTTAAACGCTAAATGTTAATCCAACTCGGCTCCACATTTCTCGTTACCAACTCAATTTAAATTTCCTTGGGAATTTCAAAATTTAAATGAATTGAATTTTATATTAAACATCCGCCAAGTTATGGAATCATTTCCGTTTCATTCGACGTCCCGAACAAATTGAGTTAAGCTGAGAGTGAAAGTGAAGTGGGGTGGCTGGAGTGGCTGCATGATTGTTGAACCCTTTTAACGTCAATTAATCACAAATTAAACTGTCGCCCGTGCACACCGAATGCCAGACAAGGACATCAGCATTTATCCAGGATGAAAATATTTCCAGGACCATTTAAGGCTAAATAGGTAATAAATTTGTTGTTGACTGGCGGCTAAGGACAGCTTTCGCTTTTTTCCAGGTGGGGCTGGAGTTTGGAGCTTCAGTCCATGTCTAGACATGTGAGCGAGATTGAGGGTTAATATGTGTGTGTATGGGGTTAATGCAGAGTGGGCCTGTGACAGGACGGAATGCGGAGGGAAAATTCTGACCCGCATCGAACTTAAATCGAGTGGGAAAATCTGAAGTTGAGGAAAATTGGGATAAGAGTGCAGGCGAGCGATCACTTCAATCAAATGTCAATTCGTTTCTGAGAACATAAAAATTAATTTAAAATTCTGAGAAAATTATGAATTAACAGATGGCTATCAAATTCGAATAATCCATTATAATTATTACAAAAAAATACATTACTATTAACAAATGATTTTCAAAACTACCCAGAAGTCAAAATTGAAATTGAAAGAAGTCAGAATTTCGGGCGCCTACCTTAAAGGTATTATTATTTTTATTGTCATATCAAATTCAATATATTTATAACAATTCTTAAAGCCAGAGCGACTGGGGCCTTCAGGCTGTAAGTAATTTTAACTATTGTAAAAGAGAATTAAGAATTAGTAGAGTTGTTATTATAGTTTTTATATTCTTTTATATGTAAACTGATATAGAATTAATTTCTAAATGAAATCCATACGTTCAAGGATGTAAAATGTGAACTGATGCTTCACAGATCGGCCGTCATAATTTCACACTTTAATTTCCGCCACAACGAAACCCCTATAAAGTCAACTCTTATCCTGACCTAGTTTGAAGCGGCGGAACTGATTGCCTGCCTGAACTTATTTAAGACGCACTCATCGTCCTCCCGCCATCCAAACCCGAACCCAATCCAATCCCTTTACGTTCAACGTAACCCCCATTCACATAATGCAATAAGTTGTTCCTCCCTGGAAGGAAGGAAGCGAGGGAAAAAAGTTGGAACGGAAATGCTGATTGAAATCGTTTTTGCGTGAAATCAATCATCGTACAAACGATGTGTCTGCCATCGCAAGGATGCGGCAACTTTCATTAAGAGTCCTTAATGCGATTTGCTGACGTTGTTGCCGCTGCTAGTTGTTGATGCTGCCTGCTCCCTGCTGCCACGTACCGTACATGTTGCTGTTGCGCGGATCACCCGCAAAATAAGACGAATGCCTCCGAAGAGTCTCACTCTGATTCTGAGTCTGACAAATGAGCTGCTCCCCGATTCAATCTCGTTTTGCATTTCCCAGCTGCATGTTCGCATTCGCTCCCCATTGTTGTTGGCTATCCAAACATTTTCCAAAATTGAATCGAATTAACGGTCCGGCCTTTTTGCTGTAGTCGTAAAACAACGCCAGTAGAGGCAGCAACATCAATAGAAAAATTGTAAACACAGTTCAATTCGCTGAGTGCGTAAATGTTAGGTCTTGCTCACACGCACAGATTCACTGAATCGCGCACACAGATACGAAATTGCAAGAGCCTTAGGAACGTTAACCCTTAGGGTGAGCAGTGGGCTAAAACCATGAATTAAGATCTGTAGAAGGCTGCCCAACCTAAGCGTCCCAATAAATATATCTAATACTAACTGACCGGATAGACTTCGTACTGCCTCTATCGATAAAGTTCAAATTGACATGGGAAATAGAAAATGACTGTTTTTAGGGTTTTCCCGGAAATTATTAGATTTTTTCTCGTCTTTTAAACCTTCCCTAGACCTCCACAAACATTTAAAGACTTAGATAAAATAAATTTGTTAGCCGTTATCGAGTTTTAGTGAGACTAATGAACATCAATTCATTTTTAAATATATTGATATAATAAAAAAAAAATAAAGTTAAGTATCAGAATCATCCTTATATTTAATTGTTATAATTTATAACTTATAAATGAGTAGTTTTATATAATTATAATTTTCAAACAAATAAAATGTGTTGTAAATTGAAAAAATAAATAAATAAATAAAAAACATAAATTAATAGAAGTGCTACACTAAGTGAAGTATTCAGTCTTAATAAATATATTTTGAAAGCGATATCTAATGTGGCAAGAATAATGAATAAATAAATAATTACAGAATAAATCGTTCATCTTAGACTGTATAATGAAAAAAAATTTATAAAATTATTATATAGCATCTTTGTAGGTACATTCCTCCCTGTACAGCCTATGGGTTAAGCATTGCAATTGCACACCCCCAACGGCTCTCCTCGCCTCTGAAGTGATTGTAATCAACGGTAAACAGCAACCGAGGGCTACGATTTTTGAGTCAACCGAATAGCGGGCGGTCCGCTGGCCACGCCCACACCCCGCCCCCTTTTCCGGCCCCTTTTCAGGGAGTGTGTGTGCATTTTTACTTTTTTTTCTGTATGTCAGTGGGGTAGAACTGTAAGCCCAGCTCTTGGAAATTTATGAGAAAGCCTTTTCAGCATCAGCAAAAATTTCTTATTGTTTTTTTCCCTAAGTATTTACTTCCGTTCCTTATTTATGGAGGAGGCGGCTTAGTTTCGATCGCGATTTGAATTTTTGAGCTTGAGCTGAGCAAAATCTTTGATGGATTATGATTTATGGGCCACTGTCGTTGGCTGCTAACGAATAATTAAAACCGAAAACCGTTTACCCAACCGAATTCGAACGGACATTAATCAATTATCTTTGAAAAGTAAACCGATACACAGGGATGTGTGATGTGAGTGTGTGTTGTAATGATGTGTGGGCAGGCAACAATTAAACAAAAGACACGCGCTCGCACATGTAAATCATTTTGGTTTGGCCTGGCAAAGGTTTCATTCCCGCACCTTCATCGAGACCCCTCCTCTCCATCTGATTGATGGCCGTCTGCTCGAGCTCGCCTTTTGTCCATTTCCCCCCGAACTCTGGGCATATCCGAACCTATCCCCCGGTATCCGAACAATACCAACTGTCGCTGTGGAAAACGATAACAATGGCCAACTAGGAACGTGGTGTCTGCGGTGCTCAACTCCAAAATAGTGCAGTTTCATTATTTAATTGGCATCGAATAACCGACAATTTACGGAAAATGCCAGAAGCTTATTTTACTATCTGGAAATGATTGCCCAAATTTAGAATAATTATTATGAATAAAAGTTAAGCTTATATAGATATAAAAGATATCAGTAGCAGTATCATAAAATACCCAAATATATTTATGTCTCATAAAAGGTTCCTAGAAAAAAAACTTCTACCGATATCGATTGAAATGTTAATAAAATATTAACATTAAATATACACTTAAGGTTTTAATTAAAATTGTTAACAAATTATTAGTTATTCTTGAGTGGAAGTATCAATAACCTCAAATCAGATGCTTCCCAAAAATTAATTCTCCAAACAGATTTATTCGCTTAGGGACCACCTTTTAATCAAGGGAATTATTTCTTTGGAACGGGCACAGTTGCTGATGCAATCCTGCTCTTTCTGACCGATGGGATCTTTGGGCTAAGCTTTCATCAGTTAATTGGCATCAAATAACCGAAGACATCAAAGTTGAAGGCTACCTCCCGGAGCAATGAAGCATCGAAAGGTCCACCCACTCATCCCCCGAGTGTAATTAAATGTTGAAGCAATGCCAACCCCTATGACAAATCAGATTCCATGTTAATCTCAACGTTAAACAAACCAAAAATGAAACACGCAAAGATTTTCCGTGTAAGCGGCTTAGGTTCGGAAACAAAAATAAATCTGCGAAGCCAAAGTCGCGACTGAAGCCCTTGGAGGTAAGTCAAGTCAATATCGGCCACTCCGTTCTTCTACCCAAACCTTGGCAACCGGCAACATTAAATAACCAGTTTTCATTACTTGTACAATATATTGTTTTTTTTTGTAATTTCAAGTCTTAATTGCTTACTGGAATCGTTGAAAATGCAGACCGTACAAAAATATGTGGCACTTTTCGCTCAGGCGAAGGATATTTTAATTAATGTCCCCAGACGCAATTCGAAGCCTTGCGATGCTTATTTCAGTCTTTACATTACAGTACGTTTCTTTAAAAGTTTATTTTTTTATAAAAAGTATCTTAATTATTAAAAAATCGTTGGTCTTATTTAACAATTTTTAAATGTAGCTACATTTCCTTTGTTATAATACAAATTCTAATTTATAAATAACATTTTACAATATTTCATATACATACCTATACTAAAAATTTCACCAATATTAAATGCCCTTTATATTTGATTAAAATTTTACTTAGTTTATTTCAAGTTTATTAGTATTTTTAGTAGTTGGTTGGTTACCAAATGTTACGAAAGAACATTAAAATATACGTTTTTCGATAAGTGTTTTCCAAGTGAGTCTCCTTTTCTTAAATTAACACTAGCTTCTAAAATGTTCTTTTTTCCCATACCTTAAGCTCAGACTTTTGCAACAACGAAACGCACTGTACATTGCCTCGCACATACATTATGCTGCATCATTGCGAGCGACTGGTTGACAGTTTCGGGCTTATTGCCCGGCTCAGCGGATTACATGTTTAGCCTGGTAGGAATATACGGAGGAGTACACATAAGCACACATGGCCCTGCGGGGGGATCTCGGGCAGAATCTGTGCAAACTCTTGCCCCTCGACCAATGTCATCAATCATCGTCTGTAAGTTGGTTAAACCGAAGGCGGAAGTATTTAGCATTTGAGGTTTATGAAATCCATTCGTGTTATTCGGATATTTGTAATATAGATTGATTATGGCGCTAATTCAGTCTCCCACGGTTATTAAAGCTAAGAAAGGGACGGCAGAAACTAACAAAATGGTTACAAGGTTTTTCGTGGGGATTAATGTGGAAACATTATAGAAAATGTGTAAGAAAATCACCTAAGATTTTGAGTTCAGGTTTATAATAAACATATACAAATAGTTTACATTGATAAGGCCAATTTCAAATCGATTTCAAGTCTTTTTGTATTTCTATTTACAATAATTAATTTTGACAAAATGCATATGTGTAATTATACTCATTCCTTAATATTATACTTTAACATGAGAATTGTTTAGGTTGGAATAGAAGTTTAGTGACTCAAACGATATTAAGAGACTTTTCCCATTAAAACTTATTTTTTTCCACCATTAAGGTGCCAAAATTCCCCAAACCGTTAAAAAACCCGAAGCGCCGTCTCACGGAAAGTTGGGAAAAATAAATGCAGGAAATAGAAACCGCATCACGTTCGGCTGTGGTTGAGATGTTGCATGTTGCATACTTTGTTGCATGCGCGCCTCCAGACGATTGCGCTAATTTGACAACTTTTGTCTGGCTGCAACGTGTCGAAGGCGAAGAAATCGCAATGGATATGGGATATAGGATATGGGAAATGGGGTATGGGCGATGGGAAAACCGGGGGAACCCTGTCTGTTGCCGAGCAATTAGTGAGCTCTCGTCTCAATGTCAAACTTTCACAACGAAAAACCACTCGCCTGGGAATATTTTATTTCAATTTATTTAAATGGGAGCGAGCATAAATTACACTGGCATATCGGCACAATGCCATCTATATAGAGCGTAAAGCGAGACAGCAACGGAAAAAGGAAGTTAACAAAATAAGCCAGATAGAGAGATAGAGATATGCCGACGACACCGGCGGACGAAAAAACAAAACCCTAAGACCAATAAAGGAAAAGATAAATGTCGAAGCGACGACAAATAAAGTAAGGCAGAGCCGAAAACACAGGTAAATATCATCAGGCAGCAGCCGAAACAGAGACAGAAATTCAATACCATCCGAAGACGAAGATGAAGAAATTGTGCCCCGGCTACTGCCTTCGGGAGTAATAATTTCAGTTGTTTTACTTTATTTTATTCTTTTCTTTTCTGTTTTTTTTTTTTTGCCATGGATCGTATCGGATCGCATTTCACCTTCTTCTCTTTCAGGTGTCACCGATAGGCATCTCTTAATGCCCACAGAGAGCGCCGGCGAAGACAAAGCCACGACTTTACAGGTTCGCTTCTCTGTACTTCCCCAACTCTGTCTCCGGTCAATGTCAGGTCTTATATATAGGTATATTATTGCTGTTTTCCTTTTTTTTGGTTCTGTGTGTGTGCTGCCGTGTGGTCCGAGAAATTCTCATTAAGCGAAATATTCACATAATCCCGCATTTATTTGATATGCGATAATAAAAATAAAGGAACGTAAAAAAGGACCAGTGGAAGAAATATATAAAAACATATAATGCCGAAATGAGTATAAAAGTTTCCTGTATTTATCTGTGTTCACATTTATTTCATCTGCTCCTTACTGGTATTATAGTTTGGGCATTTTTCATTTCCTTTTTTGGCGACGTGCAAAGCGAATTGAAGTTGAATGGCAGCGAAAAATATGATTAAAATGTTAGATAGGGATATGTGCTGAATTAATTTGATTAAAATGAAGCCGCGACTGAGATGAGAAGCAGGAAATGTGTTCCTTTGAAAGCACTTTTGCATGCAGCATTAACATTATGGTAAGGGAATTGAAGAAATACTTTTGATTAAAGCATTATTAATTATATGTATGTTGTAAAAGGTATCTAGGTAGTTGCAGTGCACTAAAAAATTACTTTTAAATAACAAAGCGTTTAAATTATTATTATACTGTGTATTTATGGTTTTAAATATACAATGAAGAATAAAAAGCTCACCTAAGAATAATAGATTACATTCAACGATAAATTTCTTTCTCACAAAACAGTCAATGTTATTGTAATAATTGAAATAACATCAAGTTTACCTTCTCCCATCACATTTGAGCACGCGAATTGATATAGGAAATGTTAAAATCAACACAAATGAAGACTCAAACGTTGCACAATCGATTCCCACAGAGCCAGCTGGCAAGTGACGTCAGATAAAGATATAATCCACAGCGAACTTGAAAATATACACACGTATTACCTAATCTAAAACGGATGCCGATCGTCTGTCTGGCCTGGGAGGGTTTCCCATTAGAAATTGCCCTCGAAATAAAGTGAGAATTACTCAGCGCAATTATGCAGCTCATTGCCCTTGAGTTATGGCTTGCGTTGCGTTAATTTCTCTCTTGCTCTTTCTCCAGCGGCATATGCAACCTTCAGGCGGAGGCGGAGGAGAGGTAGATCCAAGTCCAATGAAGCCACGCCACACTTTTCCTGTGGAGTGTGTGTGCTCAATAT
Organism: Drosophila nikananu; assembly: GCA_008042635.1. Classification (NCBI taxonomy): domain Eukaryota; kingdom Metazoa; phylum Arthropoda; class Insecta; order Diptera; family Drosophilidae; genus Drosophila; species Drosophila nikananu. Next base: position 121,865 of record VNJV01004782.1, on the reverse strand, counting down.
GCAACCACACATGTCCAACGAAGCACGCACAAAGGTTCAAGTTTAAAGAGCGTCTAGAGGTGGGTTCGTGAGGGGTTACGATGGTTCCCTTTGAATTTTTGTGCTAAATTTACCTTAGCTGTTAAAAAAAGGTTTTATTTATAAATAATAAGTAAGTATTATATATATTATATGTACATACATATATAAAATAAAATAAAATATAATAAAGTGTTAGCTAAGAGTTCACTAAAAATTCACAAGTTTAAATCCTTTGAAATCCGATCGGAAGCGAATTTTACTGAGGAACTTTTGTAGTAAAACTTTATGAACAACTTTCTGAACTTTTCTTGTAATAAAAATAATTTGTTTTCTTATATATTTTTATATTTAATATAATTGTTTTCCTTTGTGATTTCATGAACTAATTTGGTTGGTGCTCGTTGTGGTTCCTCACGCTCCCATCACTTCACTCACCTATTTATAGCAATATTCATTTATTACGCCCGAGTTTAGGTTTTCCATTTGGGCTGAGTTAGGGCCACATGTGAGGGGCATGTCTAGAGTGTCGCATTCCCGTTCTGGTTCTCGATCGGAGCATGCGCGACAGCGGCTGCGCTGCTCTTATTTTCCTGAATGTGCCGAACCCACATTTGCTGTCACATCAGGTACCTCCGGGGGAATCCATCTGCCTGTCTGCCTTCCTAATGGAAATTGTCATCGCGACACAAAGAGACACGGCGGCCAGCAACCGACTCCAATAAAGTTCGAACCCCATTCATTGGATCGAACTTTGGGGCATAGAAATCTAGAATCCAACATTAGCTTTGAACGGCACTCAAAAATGTGCTGAATCACACTTCCATGTAATTTCAGCAGCATGGGGAAAGGGCAACACACACATGATCATCAACTTCATCATGATCCAGAGCCGGGTCCGCATGTGTTTTAATTAGAATATCGTGAGTTGTTTGGCTTTCGATCATATAGCAAACAATATCCATACGAGCTCGCCCGCTCGCATATTCGACTGTGTGCTCAAGCCGTGGGTGGCATTCCCAGTGACTCGACATAAAGTAAATGTAAACTGAAAACGGAAAACAACAGACTCCGCCAAGGAATTTCCATAATTATTATTCTTTTCGGATCAGATCTTGTCCGCATTTAATAAAGTAATCAAAGCCTTCTCGAGAACGGAATTGGGTTGAACATAATGAGACTCTGTGTGTGGAATGGGAAAGATTTAGTTGAAAAGTAGAACTGAGAACTTCACTTTGGATTCGCTGAAATCTGAATATACATATGTACACATATAGTATATTGCTGCCCGGGTGGTAAAGAAAACTTCATATTTGGGAAATCATTATGAATATGTATTTTACAACAAAATATGTTCGAAACTAAAAATATCTACAAACTTGTAATGTAAGAAGAGGAGTTACAATTAAAACTACATTAAAAATAAAGTTAAATATGATTTTATTACATTTAGTAAACATTTATAGATATGTGCTACGTTGGAATATTTCTTTGAATTAATTAATTGATTGCAAAGTGACAGCCAGCTTGAAATTGAACATAATCAGCTGCTAATGTTGCTGCAAAACCTGTTGCCCGAATGTTGCCATTGCTCGCTGGCAACATGTTGCAGCCGGCACACGTGGCAGCAACAAGAGGAACGAATTGAAAGTGAAACAAGTTCCACACACAGTCGGCTTGGTTTTTTTGTTGCTTCATTTGTTGCAAGGGGAGGGCGGGGACAATGTTCAGGTGAGAAAGCGAGGTCCAGGTGCTCAGGGTGGCTCAGTTTTAGCCTCTGTCTCAGTTGACTTCATTACCGGACACTTGAAGCGAGGCAACACACAGTGGGCGGCAAGGACAGGGCGGTATGTGCGCCTAATGACACACAGCAGACACTTCAGTTGCTCCTCATACGATCCGCCCAGAGTCCCCTCGTCTCCGCTCCTGTAACTCCCACCTTGTGCGTGATAATGATACGACCTGGCACTGTTGACACCCAGAGAGCATCCTTTAAGCCCCGGTAAAATGGCGTGACAGTTAAAGGGGATTCCCCCACATGCAACACACTTCGGTGTCTGGGATCTGGTCATTGCCATTGCGTGTCTGCTGTTGCTTATCGCCGCATTCGGCTTAAAAGGCGTTAAAACTGCTAAATGCTCGATTATTGCCAAAGAGGAACAATGTCTCTCGGCAGAATATTATTCTATATAATTTAAAGGGATTAATAAAGACATTGTACAGACAAATCCGTTGTTGCATGCCAATAAAAACAGCATTGCTAAAGGAATATTGGACACACTAATTGATATGATGTACTTATTTATTATAATTGTATTATCTAATAATACTTTAGACGCGTTTTGAAACATTACGTACAGAAAGTCATTCATCTATAATCTTATATCTTCGTTGTTATTTATGGTCCCTTGTAATAATAATATTTATGGTATTTTCAGGAGTCAATAGTCGAGGGATTTGTCGAATACTAAAGTGACTTTCCTTGAAAAGCTAAGGCTTTCTTTTATTGACTTGGTCAGGAACGTTCTTGAGGTGCACATTTCATTCTAAGCAACACAATAAATGAATTCGTGAAAAAATAATTTACATTAAATAAAGTGTGGTTAGATATTACACCGTAATTATTCAAAAACACTAATATTTTTTAATGTTAAATTAAATTTTAAGTTTTATATAATATTTTGTAATAAAAATTGATTTGGTTTATTTTTCCAAACTTTATTTCTAAATACAAACTTTCCTGAAATTGTAGACGGATGTTTCAGTTTCTTTTTTTTCTTTGGCTTCCCTACTACATAGTTCTCTTGCAGGAAGCAAGTTCATTATTTAAAATGTGTTCAGTTCCCCAAGGCTGACAGTCGAATCGTGGTTTTCCATAAATAAGCTTCTCAATATAATTAACAAACAAAATGACTCAAAAATGTTCCGCCAGCAGCGGTGAATGCAAAGAACGTTCCCCGAGTACGTGGAAATCATGTTGGGGACGCAAAAAGAAGAGGAACAAATTTCGATGCAGAAATACTGCACTTGGTGGCTCCTATCGTGGGTAATTAATAAGCCATGGAAATGCAATTTTTTCCACTAATCGTTGCAACAAATTGCAGCATGTGTGCAGCACACGTTGCACGAAAGCAGCGCGGAGTAGTTGGCGGTGTCGGAGGGGGCAATGCATTTCGATTACAAATTGCAAATGAACGCAAATCGATTAAGTTGTTTGCTCTGTTCTACCTCTCTTTCTAGCAGGAGAGAAGCGGCTGGCCGGGGGAAATATGAAATGATCATGCAAATATGAGGGGGACGGGGTCGGGTCTGCGGCAGGTTAGCATGCACGTGCTGAAAGACAACACATTAGCTTTGTTCTATGGAGTGAAAGTACTTGAATCTCCAGCTCGGCGGTGTCTTCCGCCTCTTATCCAATGTCGCGGCTCCCCCCTTTGGTTGCACCAACGCCAAGTTGGCTGTCTGCGACCGTGGATCTTTCTTCTATTTGCAACTTTTCCGGCAAACAATGCCCCATCCTCGATCCCCCGACATCGGTGCCTCCATTCGACTGAGAAATGTTTATTTAAATGCGCAAAATGCGTTGTGGATCCCCAACTAGAAGTACAGTAGAAACTTGATGGAGGAAACTAGTTAATACTTACAAATGTATATGGGTCTTCATTAATTCTTTTTTGAGTACATTGTGCTGATATACAAATAAATTTAGTTGGAATGTTAGTTTAATTTTTATGTCATTGATTTTTGTTTAAAATTAAGAAGTAATATTGATTCATTGTAATTCCTTCGTTAGGTTCATGTTTATGTACTTTTATTATATTAATATAAAAATGATATAAAATAAGCTTGCTGTTATTCATGTTTTTGTATACACATTTTGTTTGACATTTGAATAAAGAAAGACTTGCAGATATGTCAAAGAATATAAACAATTTGAAAATCTTGGAGTACATATGTTGAATTAATGAATAAATTAAGTGAATTAATATGTTTGAGCGTTACGCAGCCTTTTAGTGTAAACCACTTGACATGGTGTGTCTAGAGATAACTTTAATATCTACGTAACCGAAACTAAACCATTCATAATAAAATTTGAATTTAAATTCTGTACCTAATTATCCATAATATTTACGTCCATTTTGAGGGTTCACTGTGCATTTACCTGCCGCCTAACTAGCCAACATGTTGGACCCACCGAGCCTCAAAAGTCGCAGCGAAGCAGCCAGCCAGCCGAAAGGCTCCATCCGCTTCCACGCCGACGTCCACATCCACATCCACATCCACATCTACAGCCACATCCAAGTTGATTGCCCAGGCCATTAAGTGCAGCCAAACTGCTGAGCATGCGCAGCCTTCGCTCCATTTGCTGGGGGGTTACTTGCCCCTCCACGCGTCCACTGGGCCCCCTGGCCCCTACGTCTCTGTGTAAGCGCGGCATAATGAGCCGCGCAGTTACATTTATTTTAAATCTGATATACATATTTCTCTCCGCTTTTTTCCTTCTCCTGCTTCTTTTTTGCATTGTTGTTATTTTGGCCTTTGTTTTTTTGGCCAGACTGCAGCAGCGGCAGCAGCTCAATGGCCATTGTTGCAGCTCGCCGTCCTCGTTTCAGTTGTTGTTGTTATTTTTGTGGGTTTTGTTGGTGGTGGTGCGCCGACGCCGCTGGCGACTCTTACAGAGACTTTAGCGCAGACTAGCCCGACTTCTGATAGATCCCAGGGTATTTCAAAAGGTCCAGGAACTTGGTCTATATTTATATAATATTAGAAACATTCACTTTGATTATAAATTTAAAAAAATTCAAATATATAAAAAATTAAAAATAAGCCTAAATGACCTCTTTAAGTAAAACCAGATGCTAGTTTTCTTTATAAATACAGGTTAATTACAAGATTGACGATTCTTTCTTCAGAAGATTGGTAAATACACGTTTGTCTAATGAAATTATAAAAGCGTAAAGGGATCCTCAAAAATTGGTTACCAAATATAGAACATATAACGTAGAAGAGAGAAATGTGGATAATTTTAATTTTTTTAATATTTAAGGCAACTTATTGACTTGAATTACAAGAAAATCTTTTACTTAGGTCGAAAATTCATCATTTTTTTAGTTTTCTATTTTTCCCCCAATATTCCTAAGTTTCACTAAATAATCTTAACAGAAGCAACATTTAAATAAGCTGATCCCAATATATGTAAGTAATTAGTAAATTTATTTGCCCGGCCTTTGCCGGCACACGCACAGTTCACAGAATATAACGCAATATTTCAGTCACTTAAAAATTATTAAATAAATATAGTCACTTTTACAGTAAAGTTGCTATATTTATAATCGTTGCTATTTTTATAGTCATAGCTACTTTTATTTAATTTTTATTTAAACATAAATTTATATATTTTATTTTTCTTCTAATAACACCTTCTTCTAGTTGTCACTCCCACAAAGTTTATTTTAAATTATCATCATACATTTTCCTATTAAAATCAAAATAAAAGAAAAGCTGGAATTTGTAACAATCACAAATGATAAATAATCTACCAAAAAACGAAGTATCCTAAAATCATTAATAAATATGATACTAAAATCTTATTCCACAAGCCTTTGATCCCCACAACCGAGTATATTTTCATATGCTAATTGTACTGGAAAGTATCCAGAAAAGAGCATTGCAAATTCGATACTTTGACTTTGAAATGTGTCCACTGTTTTCTTGTTTTGATTGTGATTCGGTTGGCGGAGAATGAGCGGGCTACGCATGGCTGCCTAAACGCAAATGTATGCAAAGAGCCATTGAATTTGCAGTGCCAATCGGGGGAGGGGTCGGAGCTCGGAGGGGAACTGACTAAAGAATGGTTGCAGATTCTTGCGTCTAGATTTTGTGTTTATTTTGCCCGAACAATGCACATGAATAATGTGTGTGAATCGCGGCCCGAAACCTGTGCAGATCTACCAAAGATCTCCTTACCGCGGCTCCCCATCCGCCCCTCCGATTCAACTCCCCCTCCAGCAACACCGGTTGCATTGAATATTGTGTGTGTGCAGTTTGTGGCATTAATCAAAGCGCACTCGCCGACAGAGTCGCCATCCCGTAATGACCAAATATAAGAAAATGAAATAAGCCCCGGAGCTGACCAGCGGACACGGAGATCAGGCGGACGGACGACGGACGGACCGTCTAAATGCATTGGCAAACAGAAAGGCAAAAGGCATTTGGCATTTCACACTTTTACAGCCGAGAGGCAGCCAGTCGACCGCCCAGTCAGCGCCTATTGATTTAAACAATCTTTCCCCCATTTTTTGTCTTTTTTGTGTATTTTTATTTTTTGGGAAAGCGTAAACTTTGGTTAGTAAATTAAATTTTAAGCGAAATGTTTACCTGGGCAGGGTGGGATCATTAAGTGAAAGGAAAACCTTTATCGTGCGAATTTCGACTAGTTTTAACCTTTCTTAAAAATGTTTCTTATTAAAAATGTTTATAAAAATAGTGAGAGCTTAGAAACAGTCGGAAATACGAATACTCATTTAAGCAATTGTAACAGCAAGAATAGCCTTTAAATTGTGTTTTATTGCACTACAACTTTCAGATAAAGTCTTAAGTAATGCAGCTTTCATTCCTCAAGTATTTCTATTGGGTGAGTCATCTAGTCAATATATAAGAAACCTCTTTATTCCTTAGTCTTTTTGTTAATCGGATAATATATGAAAATAGTTCATGAAATTATTCAGTTTATTTTTCCGTTAAACCTGCTGTGGGATTATTCTCGCCCATAGCAACGTTTACCGTTCTGGACTTCATTATCATTCTGGGGCCAACTCTCTATGCCGCCAGTTGAGAACGGCCTTTTAATGGCCGAATAATATTGCAGTTGCAGTTGCAGTTGGCATTCGGCATTCGGCAGTCTCGGTTTGAATCTGAAATCTTTAGTCAAGGCGGTGTTAACATCGCCCCAAACTCGTGACCAGCGACCGGTGGAAAAGGCGGACAAAATGCTCTGCCGGCTGTTGGGGCTGCCTGAAATCATCATACGATATACATATATTTGAACGGCAGCATATCGGTTCTTACAATTCCAATTCCTATATATTCAATTATTGTCTTTCTGTTGTTTCCTCGCCGGGTGCCCCTGCTGGTGGGAGTGGGGGAGTGTCGGGGGACTAATGGCAAGTGCAAGGAAAGTTTTTCAGATTTCGGGCATCTTTGGTTTTGGCAACCAAAGCAATGAGCTGTAATTTCTCATAAAGAATTTAACGTAATTCGCTTGTTTAATTTAAAGCAATAAAGCAATGTTTGTCAAATTATTTGTATTGGTATTTCATTCTTTAAGCTTACAAAACATGTCTTTCGGCAATTATATCTGGTAAAAACCTCCTTAAAAAAAAAAAGGAATGATAATAATACTTTTAAGCTTAAGCACTTATTTTGAATAAAAATATGGGTAATCTGAGGCTGATTCGGGTATTTATAACATTCCAAAACAGAACTACTATCTATATATCTGTAGAAAAATAAAGTAGATAGTATCTACTATCTATAGAGAAAATACAAAATTTGAATTAAAACTGGTCATTAATAAATCCAATTATATGCACCCGAAAAACTACAAAATTATGAACTTATTAACACATTTTGCTGTCACTCAAAGTCAAAAAATAGATTCTCATTTATGGAGGTAATTAAAATTTGAATTAATATTTCATTAAAACAAATTAAAAGGCTTACAATCTGTTCTTTAGAGATTCTAATTAAATAACGATTCACCCCAAAATATTCTTCTTTCCACATTCACGCCTATCCATCTATTGCGAACCCATATGCCCCGTCAGTGGCGATGTAGAACCCTTTTCTACTACCGGCGGCAACGGCAGCGGCTGCAACCAGAGTCAAAAAGTTGTGGCTGCTGCCGTCGATGCCGCTGCAACTGAAAACTGAAGAATGCAACAAGAAGCATTGATTTCAAATAAATTTCGCTGCCGGCCAAATTGTATGCCGGTTGCTCTTTTCGGGATAGTTGTCGGTTCATGGGTGTGGGGCATTGGGATGGTTATAAAGACACTAAGAAAAATACTTATACAGGGGTGCCACAGAAACCACTTCCGCTGCAAAAACCCTGAAAAACAATTCCGCGGTGCCACAGCACTTCCACCGAAATAGGTTTTGTGGATTTGAAAACACAAAACGTGACGTCATTTTCGATGCTACCAGATCGATAGATTCTAAATTTCGAAGTCGGGTTCAGTGATGCCACATATTGTAGTCAGATCAAATTTTATTTATTTTCGCGCCAACTTTTTAAACTTTTTTCATTAATAAGAGTAAAACAAATCTAAATGAATTAGCAAAATTGGATACATAACATTGTTTAAAGAATAAAAGAACCCAAAACCCAGCATTTTACACTAATTTGATTAAAATATTTGCTAATCAAATACATTCGTGAGGTTATCTGGAAATATGGCAGCCCTGCCAGCCAATATCGAATGGTTTGTGAAAAAACTAAAAACACCTAACTTTTTCGATGTTCTGTGGCACCGAGGAATTGATTTAGCGGAAATGCCTTTTTGTGGAAATGAAAACACCGGTGGTTTCTGTGGCACCCCTGATAAAATGCTTTTGTATGTAATTTTTATACCCTTGCAGGGTATTATAATTTTAGTCAGAAGTTTGCAACGCAGTGAAGGAGACATTTCCGACCCTATAAAGTATATATATTCTTGATCAGCATCAACAGCCGAGTCGATTTAGCCATGTCCGTCTGTCCGTTTCTACGCAAACTAGTCCCTCAGTTTTAAAGCTATCTGGATGAAACTTTGCAGATAGACTTCTATATGCTCTCACTGCTTTCTAGTTAAACATAATTTTAATCATTTTTTTAGTTCGTAAACATGACAGTAACAATTACATATATAAAACAAAAGTACATAATAGTAAAATGAATGATTAATGAGCAAAAAGGTATCGTAGGGATCTTTTCTTTCTTTCCAACTTGCCTGCCACTGACTAATGTTAAATTTAAAATTTTTCTTTGCGGTATTAAAATATATTAAAATCATTTTTATTAACTTTCCCATCGCTTCTTCGAGTGCATTCGGGTCTGGGCTTGGGTGCCTCTGGCTTCGTGCCTTCTGCTGCAGCTGTGGGTGTGTGTCTTGGGTGCGCACAGAGACAGACGGCGAGATAGAGACGGACAGATAGCGATAGAGCGAGAGAGGGGCAGGCTGGGGGACAGAGCCAGGGACAGGGACAGACACATACACACGCCCCGATGCAGGCGCTGATATGGGATGCATGTAAATGCAATCGTATCTTACGGCTGTGCACTTTCTAGCCGAGGCCAGAGCCAAATCCAGAGCCAGATCCAAAGTCAGAGCACACAAGTTCAAGTTGCACGTTGCACGTTGCTGCTCTCCATCTGGCATTGTTTGCTCTTCATTGTTGTTTTGATACCCGGTGGGAGCAAGTTTTTAAAGGGTATATCGTATACTAACTTAGAATTGTAGTCACACTTCCATTTAAAGTAACAAACTATACGGTTATGTATGTATTTTATAATTTGGTTTATTTAGAATATAAAATGTATTATAATAAACTATGAAGCTGAATATTCGCAGGCTGCCTATATTCAGCATTTTATTTTCTTATAAATCAAAACTCTTATCAAAAATATGCAATGAAAATGCACCAGAACCGGGTATCCCAGTGTCGGGAAACTCTTCGAAAAGGTTCCCAATCGTTTACTTTTTTCCAAGCTTTTTTTCGGGGGATCCGATGCCCTGTTTGGCGCTGTTGTTTTTGTTGGCGGTGCGGCGCTTTGGCTGCTCCTGTTATTCTACTAAGTTGATAACCATGTTCAAATAAATCACCTTTTGCGTGGCTGCAAGCGAAAGGCGAACCGCTACGGACATGGACATAGAGATGGAGATGGCGATGCCTGGGATGGCGGGCAGGGGCGGACAGCATCCGTGGCATGTTGCGGCTGTGGCAGCCAACTATGAGTCGGTTGTCGTTGCATTTCGGCTTTTATCTTTTGTTTGCAATATTCAGATGCATCTCGCAGATAATTTGTTGCTTTGCTAACCGAAAAGGTAACTTAGCCTCGGTTTCGCGTTCGGAATCGGTCCCCTACAACCTACAACCACATCCGCGGCTCCACCACCCACCCAGCTCAACAGTGGTTCGACCAAATAGTTTTTTAAATAAAATTATATATTTTAAGAAATATATTAAATTATTCTAATATTTTAAGCTATGCAGGAGATATTGTTTTTAAGGTTACTTAATAATAAAGTCATTTTTTACTATGTATTCTGAATCTTTCTTTACGTTTTTTAATTTGATATGCATCGATCATATATAATATTAACCTTTTCTTTATTTATTTGACTTGATACATTTTCCAATAGTTTTTATATATAAGTAGATATTCTTAAACATTCTTTTTATGTACTTTATTTACTCTTCTCACCTTACTATATTCACTTAATCTTAGAAAGGCCCTATGTAGTTTTCATATATTTATAGTTCTTATTAATTTTATTACTTATTTGCATACACTCAGTCCACTTCCATTGGCCTATGTACGATTATTTTAGCATAATAGAAATATATCTGCAAAATGTTTTTGTTTTCTGTGGCTGGCGGCCTTTCCTCGGTCCGCGTCCCTGGATAATGGCATAATGTGCCTGTGCCTTTGATGCCATATCGATTTCAAGGCACAAAAATTGCCATATCCGCCCCCTGTCTTACCCCAACCCCTTCGCACAGCATATTCCTCCTGCCGCACTATGGGGCAAAAGATACAGATACTATACAAAAATCCAATTTTTGATGGCTACGGATCGTAAAAATTGTTATTGCATTCGACAGGTAATAGTTCAAAAGGGTTGAATCCAAAAAATTATTAAAATCGGTTTAGTACCTTAGAAGTTACACGGGTTCAAAGTTGAACCTTTTTTGGGTTGCAAAACAATCAGGTAGTTTTTAAGAAAATATCCGACTTTGCGGTCGATTTTTACGTAAAATATGTAACCGACCGGCATGGTTTTGGTCTCTATCGAAAGGGTCATCGAATCCCGGTAAAACCCAGGTAGAATGAAATTATAATATTGTTTGCACGTGCAGGCATACCTGTTTTACCAAAGTACTAATTTTGTACCTATTTTTCAACTTTGATGGGAAAAAAAAAATCGAACTTACACCGACTTATGGGTTTGGCGTATGAGGTGTTGTACCTGAATATGTCCTTTATCATATTCAAAAGAGATCGGCTGCCCCAATCTGCCCCTAAGAAATTCCAAGGCAAAAGATACTTTCAACTCAGCGTAAAAAACGCGCGGCTTCAAGCAAATTCTGCTACAAGCGCAGTACGAAATTGTATGGCGCGCACTAATTTTTTCCTGTATTGGCGGCTTCTTTTTAAATTCCTGACTTTGTAAGGGCACTAAATGACTTGAAATTAATGTATACTGATTAAATATTCTTCAGAAATATTAAATGATGTAAAATTGAATGATTATTTTGAACAAAAAGTGCATAAATGATGGAAAATTGATCAAAAATGACAAAATTTGAATTATAAAAAAAAATTTTTTTTTAATCTTTAAAATATATGTTTATTTTATTTTTAAAACATTAAATATGCACCATATTAGCATTTTCAGAGAAAAAAAGGAAAAGTATATTTCGAAATTTGGGAAAAAATTAAGAAAACTGCCTCAAAAAACATTAATTTTCGAGTATAAAATGTACTATTTATCACACCATATAGAATGACCACTCAATCGAAAGGTAATAAAAATACCTTTCATTTAAAAAAAAATTATGAAAATATCTCAACAGGTTCAAGAGTTATGATTTTTGCAACCCAAAAGTATCTAAGGCCCTACTGTGCGTTGGTCCACAGTATCTGTGTCTTTGCAGCTGCCGTCAATTTTCTGGCTGGGGGAGTCTCGGAACTCCGAGAGTCTGAAACTCGGCCCGAGGCTCATGGTCTCATTAGCCGGCGCAGTGGAACCGGCGGGGAGGGTCGGGGCATCGTCGGGGAGGGAAAAACAGGGATCGGGGTTACAGCACAGACAAGTTTTCGCTACGTGACAAAGTCAGAACACTTGACACACACGTTCCCAGAGAACAACAAATTAGCAGAAGTTACAAATACTTGACCTTTTCCTCGGGCCGGGGACTCGGTCTGCTGATTAAGTTGTTGCTTATCAAATGACATTAACTAATTGCACGGAATTCAGTCTGCGTGTGTGGGAACAACATGACAAATTTAAGCCTGGCTTCGAGGAGAGGAATAAAGAAGTCCCCTCCCTGCCCCCACAGTTTTAACATTTGACGCCAATTTAAAAATTTGGAATCCTAGAATCCGCTTTTTTCCACACTTTTTCTCTTTGCTAATCTCGCTTAAGACCCGCTTACAGCCCGAGTCCTCGGCAAAGTCCGATTTCGATTGTGTCAACCCCATTGGAGCGGAAAAGTTTTGCGCCATTTGATTTGGATTTAGTTTATACGGGGCGAGGGGTGGAAAGGAGGCTCAGCTGCGCCAACAAAGAATTGTCAACAGGCAGAAAGTTTTACTTTCGAATCGCACAGAAAGTTTCCCCGCCAATTGTTTAGACTGACTTGAATATAGATATTCCCGAGCGTTTGCATAAAGTCGACAGTTGATGTGTGCGGGGACAAATGGCCCAGATGGGGACCTCTGGCTGGTTAAAAATGTCCTAGAAATCTATAGGAAATGCCAAAGGTTGAAGGGATGTCGTACTTGCAAAGTTTAGGCTTTTGTGGCACAGTAACAATCGAAGTGGCGACATATTTAGAAATAATACAAGTATTATGTGTTTAAATGACTGACACATTTCTGTACATCTTCAATAAATTTTATTATTTAAAATTGCATAATTTGTTTTCTAAGTTTATAAAACAAAAGGTGGTTTTTAACATTGTGACCATTTCCTTTAAAATTTCATATATTTAACAAATACAATACATTGTTTTTCTTAGTGGAAATCAAACTAACAATAATTACCCTTAAGCACATTATCTCTTGTTGACTTTGAATACTCCAAAGCTCACAATACACTTTGTAATCGGTAAATTAAATCGTACATTTCTATCTAACAATCCTAATTAGCTGATTAGCCATTGTTCTCCTTTAATTTCAATAAGGAAAAGCCAGCTTGCCTCCGTCAGCCGGATTTTGTGACTTGTTAGCTATTATTTATGCCGCAGAGGAAATGTGTCTCGCATTTAGCAATGATTGTCATGTTGTCACACAAAACCAAACCGAATGCAAATGGGGGAAAACTCACACAGTGGGGCTAAAATATGGAAACACAATCCAATGCAAAACCGAGAAAACCGAGAACCGAAAACCAAAATGCGAGGGAGGAAACCGCCCGAGCACGCAGAGCTTTTGTAAGCGTATTTAATTACATTTGCCAATTGTCTATGAATATGTTAGCAGCGTGTAAATACAAATAAACAAATTAATAAATATGTATGCGCAATGCAGACGAGCGAGCGGGCCCGTGTCCTGGCCAGGGACCAAATGGAATGCAGTCACCCAGGACGATTGTATTGTCCTTGAACATGCCAAAAGATAAACTTACTCCGTCCGATTTCCCCCTCGGTTTTGCGTTGTGTGCACAAATCTGCCTAAAATGTTTGCTTTGAAATGCGTATACCATTGATAAGCCCCCGCTTTCCCGTTTTCCCAATTTCCCAGCTACCCACTCGTCGGTTCCTGGTCACTGATTGAATTTCCAGAGCAGACCGCAAAAGACCGAACCGAAAACTCATTTACATGGTCGTGCTGTATTGGAAATTATGGTTGGAAATTAAATACACATCTCTATGTACTGTTCAAACGGCAATGAGGTAACCCAATAGGCTCGCATCGGTCTGCATTTGAATTACTTTGTAATTTGTCATCATTTAATTAAAAGTTTGCTATTTTATTTGTCATATTTAAGGCGTCTTGTTTCCACAAACGGCTGGGCAGGGTGAAGTGTACATTTTCACAGAAAGTTTGTGTGAGGAATATTCATTGCTGCCTTGCGCAATGTAAAATTTATAAGTGGGTTTGTTAAATTAAGGCGACAACTATTCGGTCTGACTATTTATTACACGAATTTAATATATATACATATATAAATATAAATGAACGGATTTATCTTAACATAGTCTTTAAATGTTCGTGGAGGTCTAAGAAAGGTTTTAATCGAATAATTTGCGGACAAACTAAAAAAAACAGCCCATTCCTATTTCCCATATAAACGTTTTCTAAATAAAATGTAGAGTCAATTTGAACTTATCGATTGAGGCAGTACAAAGTATGCCGGGTCAGCTATTTTCTCTTGAAAAAGGAATATACCGGAATATATGTATATATATATACATATATATATAGAGATTCTCGATAGTAAAAGCCCAAAATGATAAGAAAATCGACCAAACTATAGGGCTCAGTATCATAAAAATTCTATGCTTGATGTACAAAAATATCGAAAATATCTATTTTATCGATTTTTTACACTTAACTATTAAGATTTGCCAATTTTATAAATATATTCCATTTGAAAATTGTTTAAAAATATTAAACAAAGAATATACTTATTTTTCTTGTAAAGTTGAAAGATCGATAAAAATATCGACATCTATACGTTATAAATATATATAGATTTTTCCACCATTTTTAAAGATAAAGTTAATTAGAAGATAAAGTAACTAAATATGAGACTAAATCAATTTGAAAATATTTTTAGTAAAATATAGTATATAACACTGTAAAGAAGTTTAAGGGCAGTCAAGAAAGGTACCCAAATAATGAAATTATAATTTTTCTGCTCTAACCAAATTATAATTTGAATATAAAAAGTGAACCTGTTAAATCTGTATAAATATTGTACAAACGATTTAACAAATAATTGTTCAATTTTATATATTTTATAAAGAACGAGAAATGTATTTTAGCGCTGCAAAAATTCCACTCCTGTGAGTCACGTTTTGTTTCCAACAATTGTGGGTATTTATAGCGCCCTCAAAAGTTGAGCTTAAACAAACACAAATGCGGTTGAGAGGACTGAATATAGGAACGAGATTACTGCATATTGCGGGGCAGTCCCCATTGTGGGAGTAAAAAATCAGATGTCTGTGCATATGTTTGTTATTACACTGCACACGCACACTCACTGGAAGCCAGTGGCAGATCAAAACAAATTCAACTGGCCCCAACATTTTTATTCGTGCCACTTCCTTTGAAATGCCCCCACTGAATCACGACACAGGCAACACAAAGACCAAAACAAGAAAATAATCATTTAAAAGGAAAGGCGAACTATTAAATGCAAATTATGTCAGTTTCATCGGTGACGCGAGGCTCCTCCCCCGACATCTCGCTACCCAATACCCTGGTGGCATACAAATTAACAATTATCGGGGGACACGACAAACTAGAGTCGCCTCCGAATGGTTCTTTTTCTAACGCTTTCGGCTAATTAAATTGGATTCAATTGAAATTTAGAACGTTGCGCATGGCACGTGATTGCCTCGACTCTGTCATTGGCATTGTTTTCATTTGGGCTCTGGCCCTTTTTCGGGCTTAATATAAAACGTAATTAAACGCGGGGCAACGGTAAAAGTAAGGCAGGAGGGGGCGGGGCTGCCGTGTAATAATGAAAACTTTATGGCTTTCCGATAAACGGTTCAGATAATATTTTTGTCTCCGGGCCCTCTTCTAATAAGCAGCTAAAAACGTGCTTGGGAAATCGAATGACTTCGCCCGGGCTGACCCACTGAAATCTTTAGATAATCTTTAAGGCCAAAAGCTTTTAATGCGATGGGTCAACTATTATTTACATTTATCTCAAATCCCTTTGATGTTTTCCTTACTCGATTTGCTCCTCTTGGGTTTTTGTTTTTTGTCCAACATTTAAATTTCCCAAGTTTTGTTTACAAACGAAATCTAAAGCATATTTTTTGCTTTTTATTTCGCTAGAACAACAAATAAATGCTGAAAATACCGATTGAATGTGGAAAACCAAAATAAAGCCAAGGGGCAGGGTAAAAAAAAGGAGGAAAAGAGTGGGAAAACCGAATTCAACCGGAAGCCAATGTAAATAAAGTGCCGAACATGTTTGTTGGTTCCGTCAAAGCGGCTAGAAGCCGAGAGCTGCAGCAGCAGCAAAAAATATCACTTTGATCTGTAAAGCTCTCCAACCCCATCACCACCCACTCCCCCCATTTCTCCCCGCCGCTTTCCCCCGGTTTCCCACCCACCCCGGGCACTGCAGCTGCCCAGCGCATCAGTCAGCGGGTGAAAACTTTCAAGCTAAAAAAGGGTTGCCAACTTGGCCGCTTAAGTTTCCGTTTCTGTTTGGGAAAATGTTCCCAAAATTTGTTTACACTTTCCACGGGGTGTGTGTGTGTGTGCGTGGGAGTTGGGAAATGGGAGTGAGGGGTGTGGGGTGCGTAATTAGCGGATGCGTTGAGCGCCACGCTTTTGTCTGGTTTGCATTTCAAAGTGAAATTTTAGTAAATGAAATACTTAGAAAAACGAGAAGAAGTTGAATAGGTTAGTGGTGGCAGCGTGAGAGTGTGAAAAGTGATCGTAATTGCAAAGAACTTGATTTTTAAAAGATTTTAATAATACTAAATACATAAAGGAGAGCATTATTTATATATTTGCACTTGTGAATATTTTCTTAAAAGAATATTCAGTTTAAATAAGTCAATATTAGGTCAACTAATATCAATCAAAATATTTTAAAATGTTTCTTATAAATTTTATTACTAAGAACTGTTGGGTAAAAACAATAAAAAATAAGTTAAGCATAAATAATATATTTATTATATTTAACAATTTCTCAGTTTCCTATTAATTCCCATTTTGGTTTCCATTATCACCTCCAAGTGGAATTCCTTTCCCTTTACTACTCTGATGTATTTACTTCTTGCTATTATTTGTTTGTTTTTGGCTAATTTGGTGAAAGCTTCCCTTTTCCCCCTTTTTTTTGTGGCCGAGACCACCCTTCAATCAACACCCACCATGATTGAGATTGATTCAGTGTCCAAATGTTGTTTTAGTCTTTAACAAATGAAGTTGCATGTCCGCTGAGAGACGTCGGCATAAGCTGAGAACTTCCCTTTGACAGGAAGTGCCAGATCAGACCAAACAGCACTCCTCCGCTAGCTCGAAATACTTCTTCAGTAGCGAAAAAAAAACCTGAAATAATAATAAAAAAGGGAAAGAACTTAAGCCTCTTCACACTTGGCAAATCCCCAGCTTCCTACATGAAACTAATGCCCCGACAAGTCTGCAGATGTGCAGATAAATATATAGGAATTGAAAAAATATGCTCATCATCATCCTTGTCGTCGTCAGTGCACCCACATGGAGCAACAATGCATTTTCCTCTGACACCCTCCCGCCCTCGCCCCACAGGTTGTGCATTTCGCTTGAAGCGCACTCTCGTTTACGTTTAATTGAGTTTATTGATGCATATTTGAAGTTGGCCTCCTCCACCGCCGACGCCTCCTCCATTCGAATTCGATTTCGTACGCTCCGCAGTCGCTTGTGGGCGGGCTCTCCAAGGGACGGGCCGCCACTTGCAAGTGCAAAAATGCAATTAATTAAGCGCATTTATTTGCACATTCAATGGGCCGTGAGGTGAGTGTGTGCATGGCCAGGGGAAGCGGGGCAGAGCGCGTGCCGATTTGGCCAACTGCAGGTCCATCGATTCTGCGGTTGCTGATGCTGGCTAAGCATTGATTAGAAGTTGAAAAGTCAAGTGGGCCGATGAGTGCCAGGGCCAAGGTGGGTTATAGAATAATTTATAGAGTGGATCTCAATTAAGTTAGTTTATTTCAATGATTCTGAACTAATTCAATTGCTCTTTTTAACTTATTTAATGGATCTGGTAGGCCAATAAATGACAGAACTTTGTTAACCACAAGAAAGTATAAATACACTTTGAATAGTATTTGAGTAGCATCTTACACAATCTATAGTTATATAATTTTATTTTAATTCTAAATCAATCGCAATAAATATTTTTATAAGTTGCCGAAAGCCACCGCAGCTATAGCTGATATTTATTCTGTGGCTTCATTTATAATTAAGTATACAGTGTACATAATAAAATAAAATATTTATAATCAAAGCAAATAGCATAAAATGAATTATAAAATTTAAATGCTATTTCACATTAGTTTAAGCCAAATCTTATACATTATTTGGCTTACTCTACCCAAGATAATTCATCATTTTTCCCATTGTTTTATTGTAGTAATATCCTTATTCAAATGATTAAGGCCGAGTATCATTACAACTGCTAGTTGAATTATGCCTTGACCTCATGTAATCCACCACTCTGACCTTGCAGCCTTGGCTCTTCGCTCTTCCCTTGATCCAGAAGCGAATCCGGAAAATCTTTACAACTCCCACACAATTTTCTGTGGCCGCTTCTGTGATGCAGCCGAGTTCATTAAACGCCCGGCCGGCTAATTAAGGCGCAATCGAGTTAATTTCTGTTCTAAGCGAGGCGGTTAATTAAGAGACCAGACAGAGGCATCGGGGGCGTACCGAAATTATGCACTAATGTGTCAGCACATAAGTATACAGATATATACACACGACTCTCATGCGATTTCCCTCCCGGGGCATTTTCCCTCCGATTGGCATTCAATTCGATTCGATTCTGCCAGCGAAGTCAATGGTAATTCAATTAAAGCTGCTTGCATTGTTCGGTTTGTTGAACTCGCCGGAATCTGCGGCGATTGATCCGCTCCCAGCCGCCTTGGCGTTAATCCAGCCCGCATCTGGGAGTCTCGAGCGCTCGATTAAGAGGAGCACCCGCAGTTCCAAGGCGCCATAAACAAGGTGACTTTACTGGCTCGAAACAGTTGGCACTTTGCAGTTGCCACTTGGCAGTTGATAGTTGGTAGTCGCCCTCGCAGCGGGGAGCGTGGACTCACAGGGAGTCGAGGGGGGCGGGCCAGGTGATGGGGCAGGTGTGGTAACCTGCAAAAGCGCACGTTTGCGATAACTTCAGCGCGGTGCGATCGATGAGTTATGGTTATGGTAAAGTCACATTTCGCTAAGAAGGCATATCTAAAGTGTTATGGATGCATTGGGGAGAGTTCAAGGAGTTTGTTGGGGACTAAGAAAGAGTTGAAGGTTAAATGTGAGCATAATTCTTGATAATATAATAAATAATAAAGCCAATATACTTCAATACCAGCACTAATGTGTATTCGAAATATTTATCCATACCTCTGTTTAAGATTTTAAACACTGAAGATTTGTTGCTGGAAGTAATATATTTCATATTTTGTTGTATTGTGTTTTATTTAATTTACAGAAGCAAAATAGGACTAATTAGCTGGTTTTCTGTACAGTAACAGAACCCCTTTAAATCAAATTTCAAACAAACTTCTCACACAAACCTCGCACGAAGCTCACTCATCATTTCATTGCACTTCAAGCCACTCATCTTCCGCCGGCCAGAGTCGAATTCTGGTTTATCAAAGACGCCCATAAAATCAACTAATATGACCGAATGCATTTGCCTAGCACACAGATCTCAGGCCATCAGCAAGTTGGAACTGGAAATCCACTCGCACAACTCACACTCGGGTGTGAAAATTATAATTGAATTCAATAAAGTTGTCCCCGTGTGATGGAATTTGATTTTACCTAATTGCCAGGCTGAGAGCTGGCCTCCTTCCCCCTAACTTTTCCCTTCCCTTCCGCATAAAGTGACGAATCTTACGATTTCAATTAACGTTCGATCGGATGGTGTAAAAGTGAGTGTGGGTGTGGGTTAGGTGAGGTGTGCAGGGGTCATAGCCCAACACAATTTCAGCCGTTGGCCCCATGTGCCATTAAATTACGTTTTTATTTCGTTTGCCGTAAACCGGAAATTGCGACATACGCACGGAAGTCAAGTCAATAAATGGCGAAGCTTTCCACTCCTGTCCAATCTACAGCCCCTGATTTTTTCACCCCCTCCTGCAGCTGAAAACTAGTTACACAAATTGCTGGAAAAACTCAATAACATTTATGAAACTTGAGCGAACTTCTCCGCCTCGGCCTCGGCCTCGCCGCACCCTCCGTCTCGTGTGTTCCGAAAAAAAGAGAAATTCCCCAAAAAGAAAATCAAGGAAAAAATTGCAAGAGAAAAAATTGTTTTTCAATTAAAAAGTTTATGTTTCTGCTGCTGCTGCGTGCAGACAAATTTGCCATTCAATTTGCCCGCTGGACACGAAAGGGGTCCAGATTTGGGATGAGGCGGGGATATGGGCAAGGTGTCTGTGTGGTCCCACTGAACGTGCTCAGGTGTGCAACTTGGTTACGAGTATGATGTATGTCAGTGGCCACAAATGGCCGAGGAATGTGTCCGATTTTCAAGTTAATTGTTTTCGTTACAGTTTAAGGAAAGGCTACTAATTGGGAGTTGTTTTCTTTTTGTTTAACTATAAAATGTAGAATTACAATAAAATGCATTTAAAATATTTTAATTTGCCAAGCGAGACAAAATTTATAGTCACCTTTTTGTATAAGTAGGGTTATAAGTAAAGGGAATTAATATTAAATTTTAAGAAAGGAAACGTAAATGTCATTTCAACACTCCATTGACATTTCTTTAAATATTCAAAAAATGGTTCTTTACTTTAGCTGGTTTTTCAGTAATCTGAATCAGCAATCGAAGTGTAATTTTATCGCCATTCATCGCTCACTTCAATGACCTCTTTACCTTTCTCGTTATCTGCGATCCCCGACGGCCACCCACGCAGTTATCAAGGTGTTAAGCATGCCCCTCGATTTTCCTGCCATTTCCTTCAACTTCGTTTGCACAGCGGAGAGTCAAAAAAAGAAAAAAAAAACCCTGATAAGTTGACAGAGTTTTTTTCCAGCCAGGTTTACATAGCATTTAACACTCTCTTCTCGCTTTTTTCGGTTCTACTTGGCCCGGCATTATGTGCCATAAATTATGCAGAGTGTGAGCATATTTGATGTCTCTCTCCGCCCGCCATTCGATTCTGTGCCAGCAGCACCTGCTCTCCAACTTCCTGGGGCATCATTAGCAGTCCACAGGCATAGGGAAAAACAAGGAAAAAAGAAAAGCCAACCGAAAAGAAATTCGAATTTTTTGTCGCCCGCATTAACCCCACGATATGAGGGGGGTGGTCGAGGGTTCTATGGGGGATATCCCTTTTTTCTGAGCGTTATTATTAATGCCTGGCACGTCGATGGTGTGGAAAACCCTTCTCCCCCAAAAGTCCAGGTTAAGTTATTTTCACCCACTCCCTCTTGCAAGGGAAACTCGATAAGCTGCTTTCTGTGGCCGGCTGTTTTTAATCTTAACACAACATTTAACTCTGCCTTGTGGCTATCTCCAGCCGCCCACTCCGAGGTACCACCCAGCCACCCCCAAGCCACCCACTTGGAACCACCCACCGTGAGTGCAACATTTTCCCGGCCACGTGTGCCACATTAGATTCGTCGCCAAACACGCGTCGCATTTGTTGTGCTTTCAAGCTCTCAACTCTCCTTTGCCCCGAATGCAATTGACTTGAACTAATCCAAACATTATCGCCGGCGTGCAACGTGCAACAAAAAGGGGGGATGTGGCAACAATTGCGATTGTCGCATGCCAACATCATTAAAAGTTGTTTTGATTAATAACCAGAACGCAGCACGCGCTCCGTCGGCCCTTGTCTTTTGATCAGATTTTTTTTGTAATGCTTCTCCTCTGCTTTTATTTTCAGTAAATATTTGCAAAATGCGGGGAAGAATTTTAAACTCTCTTGGGGCGAGTTATCTAAAGAGAGATTTGGTAATTGCCAGAGAGCAATCAAACAGACCGAGGAAATTTGTTTGCTCCAATAAAGCAATATTCCTTTCCTTTTTTTGTGTTTGCCGGCAAATTGTGCAATGAGCAGCTGATTGTATTTTTTACCTTTATGGGGGTAACTTTCCTCTCAGATATGCTAAGCAAACGGTACGTGTCGGAAGAAGTTGTTCCCGGAACAGCTGGAAAATTTTTCCGAAGGCATCAGGTTTACCTGCTTTAAAAGGGAAACGGAATTAAAACGATTAGATATTTTAAATTGAGGTCTCTTAAAAAGTTCAATGTGCACAGTGCTTCTACTGTGTTTTTCAAGTCAAACCTATTGTTTGCATTACATTAAAAAACAATAAATATGCTTTCAAAGTGTAAATCGAACCTTGTTTTACACAAACCATTTCCATTGGCGCCTCTGCTCATGTTAAGACCAGCTGTTCTCCTGGACTCGATCCATAAAACAGATACATTTTATAATTTGTTTGTATCGCTAGTCGATCGTTACGACCTCTTGACGAATGCATCGAGAAGCGCCACTCAAATCGGAGTGGAGTGGAGAGCCATCAGGTTATTTGGGGCTAAGTGAAAGTAAATTTTTGGTATTTTTATGGACATCCAGTGGGCTGGGGACAGATGCCATTAATGTTGCATTCCAATTCTTCGGCGCTGGAGTGTTGAAAGCTCTCTTGTCTCGCTTGTCTGTCTGTGTCGCCCCGAGCACTTCACACCGAATTGCTTAATCAGAGTGGTTCTTTCTCCTATCCGTCGCATGCATATCTTATAGTATTTGGATCCATAAGCGCATTCTTTTAATGTGGCCGAGAGGCCAGTGGCTTGACAAAAGCGATTAAAATAATTGGCCAGCGACGATTCCTCGTTTGTTGTTCGTGGTAAAAGCCATTTGGAGCTGATTTATTGCATTATAAATTTGTGCGCATGCCTAAGAAGCTCCGATTTTGAAATTTTAGAAAGTTGTCCCCCAGAAACGCCCCACCTTCCCGCACTCGGATATTTTATTAGCTACTACGCATCTATAAATTATGCCTAATGAGCCGGCTAGACGTCGAAGACAACAAAAGTCTGAATGCCTTGGGTTGGGCCCTTCCCGTTTATTCTGTTTCCGCGGCAGTGGGGGAAAATGGTGTGAAATTGTAATTGGATTGGAATGCGCAATGAGGCGGAAATGTAATGCAAAATGTTGAAACAAATGGATCTTGCTTGTCAATTAAAGTGTGACCATAAAACATGTCACAATGATGAATGCCCAAAGTGGATTTCATAATCCGCGGCACACACAGAATTACAAGAAACTTGTACTTTTACGAGCTACTGATTCCATTGGAAGTCGGTCGTTAATGAAGTGGGGGATCTTAATGTTGAAATGAATTTTGTTCTGACACTTTTGAGTTTATGACTGCTTTTCTTATTTATATTTTTGGAAATATATATAGGGAATAATATAGCTTTTGAATACCTGTAAACGAAGGGAGGTAGAAATCACTTTCATATCGCATTTCCGCTCGGACATTGTCACTTTAATTAATAATTAATTTAACTAAAATAATTAGGAAAAGCTGTTGTGTTTTAGATTTTTATACAGCTTAGAAACAGTGTCCAAAATACATTACCTTTCTCATGACTACTCCCTTATTCAATCTAATGTGAACTCCAATTTCTTATCAAACCTGAAAACCTTCGAATACATCACTCGACACATCATCATTATCAGCATCACCATCACCGCTCGCTGGGGACAAATGCTGTTAGGACTCACAAATTCTGGGTAAATGAGAACCCTTTTTTTGGCTAACTGGCCTTAAAAAATTAACAGCGGTGAGGGATGAGTTTGGGTCATGGCGACAGCAATAATTCAAATGGGAGCAGCATTACTCAAAGCGATTTGTGTGTTGTGTGTGTGCCTGACACACGGCAGAGCTAACGAACGAAGCCCGACTGGCCTCTAGTTTTGATTCATGGCCCTTGGCCACTGGCCTGGTCTTCCTCCACTCTTGGCCCGGCCTAATCGCCTTGGCGACACCTATTTTCGTAGGCGCGACATCCACTCGACTCCACTCCACTCGAATCCGCCGCATTTTAGACCCTAAGTCACATCCGTGCGTATGAGCATCATCAGTTGCCAGACCGTAACTAAAATGAGACGCCAAACAAAAAGCAATTACGTGTGCTGCCTGCCCTTTTGAGTTCGGAGGAGGGGTTCAGGGGGCCTTGAGTAGGGGCACCTAGCACTGAATAAAATTCCTTATCGCCATGCGAGTTGCATGTATGAAGTCAGGGATATTTGGGATGGCAGCGTGAAGGAATATCGAATACTCACAGATAGTTCTTTAATGCATATTGCATCGGGAATGCCAAGAAATAATAACCAGAGGAAGCGTTATACTTTCAAAAATAATTTAACAAGGAATATCTTATATTAAGCATCTAGTTTCCTGCTAGTTAATAGTCCTTTTCGCAATACTGAACTGAGCATTAGCATTTACATATTTATTAGATCTTGATAATGAATCCAAAGATACTTGTATGTTCTTTACAGATACTTTTACATCGCACTTATATTTTTCAAGAGTTGTAAGATTTCCTTCGTGATTTGTTACCATCCCTAACTTTGAGATGCACAGCTCAGATATTTGTATGTGCCACAGTGAGAGAAGTAGTGAGCGGCCCAAGATAGTCGCCGAACAAAAGGCAGCGGCAATTAATCTTCGCTTCTGAGTTTGGCTTCAAGGTGAATTGTATGGCATGCGCCCGAGGGCCAAAAGCCCGATGTGTTTGGGTCTTTTCCTGCCTTAACGCACGTTCCCCGCTCGGTCCGCCTGCGCCCCTGCTAATGATGGCGGGTTAAACGCCGTGCTGCATTCAACTCCAACTCATTGAATTATAAATTATGCCCGCTGTGGAAACGGAAGGTGGAGGCGAGGGTAAAACGTGCCCAGGAGAACTTTTGGCATTGGCCAATTGACAGCTATTTTTGGGGATCGGGAATGGGATCGGGAACGGGAACGGGAGCAGGCGGTAACCATATGTAGCCGAAGCCACGACCTGGGTAATTTGCTTTATGATCCCAGCCTCGACTTTGGCCCGGGGCCTGCTTTTCGGGCCGATTGCCAAAACCCAAGCCAAGGATGTCCGAGAACGTGTGAAAAAGCCAGTCAGGCGTAAGTGCGCCCGGTATATATTTTTGGGATAGCGTTTTCAGGTTCGATTGCACGTGGAAAATATGCTCCGAGCTCCTGTTCGCCTCTGCATGCGAAGGGTTCGAATGGGGTTCACTGGAGTGTAAGGCATGGACACACACAGCAAATCACCTGGAAGTAATGCCCATCGGTAGTATCTCCTAGCGGCTGCAAGCTGGCTCGAAAACAATGACAGCCTTTTCTGCAATTTATTGATTCTGTCTGACATTGAAACCCGAGTTTGATGTCTGCATTTGGTCGACGGCGTCACCGGGCGATAAATTAATTTTAAGGGACAACTCCTAAATGGCCAACTGGAGGGGAGGACGAGTATTTAATAAAACGAAAACAAATTTAAATAAAGAATTATTACTAGAATTATTAAACTAAACCTAAAAATGTATTCAATTATTTTTGAAAATTAAACTAAATCAAGAATAGGCTTAAATATATATTATATATATTTATACAACACATTTTTTTATCTCATATATATGTTTGGCTGTTACTTCTAAATCTTCACTAATCAATTATTTCATTAAACTATATTTCCAATAAAACCAAGTTGTTAACTTCAACATTAACAACAAATTGCCGAGACTTTTTCTTGTAGATAGAAATACTATAGAAAGATGGATTCTCTGTAATCGTTCGCAGACGCTGGCCCCGGGCGAAATGGTCGAGACAGACTTGACCCACATACGAACATTACCCAGACTTTGAGATGAATCTCTGCTCCTCTCTCACACTTCTCGGGGCTCTTTTGTCTCTTGGCTCGTTTTCTCCCGCCTCATATGGGTTTTTTGTTGTTATCTTAAGTGCACTTTTGAAGTGTTTTATTTATTGCACGACTTTTTTCTCTCGCCGGAGTTTTCTCCCCGGCTTCTCTTAAATGCGGAAAGTGTTTCATAATTCAGAGCCGGAGTCTGACTCCGATTCCGATGCGGATTCGGATTCAGATTCCCATTTCCCCGGCCCCAATCCCCGGTCCTCTGTCCAATTCCTCACTTGGACCACACGGCGTCAGTGTCGCCAAGTGTTTCTTTGGGTGGAGATGATGGTATCAATCCAGGGGCGCTGGTTGCGTTATTTGTGTGTGGCTTTTATGGAGCGCCCATAAAAGAAGACTGAAAAAATCTGAACAAAATACGTATTTTCTTTGTTATTTATATTTGTTACAGTTTGAGCGCATCTTTTAGATTTTTTCGTTCGTTTTTTATCTATCAGGGCGCTGTCTCTAATTGCATAGAACTGCGACGACCGCCCATTCCCGTATCCGATATATATGGGCATCTTCTCTCACTTCTTTGTGATGGTTTTGTTTTGATGGCTGATGGTCGATCTGGGAACAGCGTTTATGATGATGCGATTCGGTCCATAAACATGCTAGACCTCAGATAAGAAATCGTTTGTCTTGCCGGAACCTGGAGAAATCCGTTAAGTCATCCAAAGATGAAACCTATTTGAATATCATTGGGGTCATGTGGGGATAATGATAACTAAATTAGGGAAATCATTTCGGTAAGAACTTTTCTGCAACTATTTTCCATATAAGAAATAATTATTTGCAACTGAAATGGATTACTAATGTAATAAGTGCACTTCAAAAATCTCTATTATATATGCATATCTCTAATTCCTAACAAGCTGTTTATACATATTTCATTTATGGCTTTTTTATGAAGATCCGGCTGGCAATGCAAAAAATTCCACCAACATTTAATGAGATCATAAAAACACCTATAAGTAATCTTGACCCTTGCATAAATCATATCAGTGGGGTGAGCCACAGTCCAGTGCGTCGGACAGTTCGAAAACAGAACTTGGCTGCTCGGAATTATCGCGCTGCAGCGAGAATATTGGAGGCGTCACCGTCTGCGTTGGCGATCGCAGATGACACAACAGGAACACGTTGCAGTCTCGCACCGTCTTATCATCACCTGGCTGGCGAATTGGTCACGGATAGTGATAAGCCGCGGAGTGGCTATTTTTGGGACCGGGACCTATGCGGAGACCTATGCTGGCGATGGACGCACCTTTCGCTGATATGGAGGGCTATATAAGCTCGGACTGGGGGCTATGGAGACAACAGACTTTAGGTGTTGGTCGTTGAGCGAACCAATTCCGGAGCAGTTGAAGAATCAGAAGGAACAAGGACTGACAGCAGCCAAGGATGAAGCTGACCCTGGTGATACTGGCCCTCGTGGGCTGCGTGGCCGCCTTCAGTGTGCCCACGCAGAAGGTGAAGGTTGCCGACAAGGACTTCCTTGAGAAGCAGAAGTTCATCTTCGAGATCCTCTACCGCGTTGAGGATCCCTTGATGTTCGAGGAGTGGATCAAGATTGCCCAGAAGTACACCTTCGAGAAGAACCAGTACACGGTGAGTATTAGGACGGGACTCTTTTGCAGAGAATCCTTCCATAATATGGTTTGCTTTTAATTCCCAGACATTCGAGTTCTACATGGAGAAATTCTGGGAGTCCTACAAGCAGGGAGCCCTGGTGCCCAAGGGCGAGTTCTTCGGCGCTCTGGTCAAGACCCACTACAAGCAGGCCTACGGTCTGTTCAACTTCTTCTACTACGCCAAGGACTGGGAGACCTTCGTCCGCAACGTCGCCTGGGCCCGTATCCACGTGAACGAGGGCATGTTCGTCTACGCCCTGACCCTTGCCGTGATCCACAAGCCCGAGTTCGAGGGTCTGATCCTGCCCCAGATCTACGAGATCTTCCCGCAGTACTTCTTCAACAGCAAGTTCGTGTACGAGGCCGAGAAATTCGACTACGAGGTGTTCAGCAAGTACATCATGTACGAGAAGGAGTACAAGGACATCCTGTACAAGGACTACAGCGAGTTCAGCGGCAACTTCTACTTCTACACCAAGGACTGGAAGACCTGGCAGTGGTACAAAATGATGGGTCTGGACCAGGAGTGGTACGTCGAGGACAAGTACTTCCTGCGCGAGAACTACGCCGAATTCGCCAAGGACCCCAAGTACGTTGAGGCAATGAAGGGCTTCCAGAAGTTCTACATGCCAGTGGACTACACCCGTGACATCGACTTCTTCAACGCGGAGTCCAAGCTCTCCTACTTCACCGAGGATCTGGGCTGGAACGCCTACTGGTACTACCTCAACATGGACTACGCCTTCTTCCTCAACGGCAAGCAGTTCGGTTTGGACAAGGACCGTCGCGGCGAGTTCTGGATCTACAACGTGCAGCAGATCCTGGCCCGTTACTACCAGGAGCGCCTGACCAACGGCTACGGCGATATCCCCGACTTCTTCTGGTACAAACAGATCGAGTACGGCTACGATCCCCAGCTGATCTACTACAACGGAGTCGGCTACAGCTACCGCAAGAACTACTACGACTTCTACACCTTCGGCAACTTCGAGATGTACGGCCAGATCCAGAACTTCTTCAGCCGCGTCTACAAGTCCCTGGAGTCCGGATTCTACAAGACCGCCGACGGTCAGGTGATCGATCTGCACAAGCCCGAGGCTGTCAAGTTCATTGGCAACTACCTGCAGGGCAATGCCGACACCTTCGACAAGTACTTCTTCAACTACTACTACTTGCTGGCTCATATGTACTTCGCCGATGTGGACTACTCCGATGTGGAGGTGTTCCCCAACGTTTTCCTCAACTTCGAGACCATGCTGCGCGATCCCTTCTTCTACACCTTCTACAAGAAGTTCACCGACGTTTTCTACAAATTCAAGTACTACCTGAAGCCATACACCCAGAAGGACCTCTTCTTCGACGGCTTCACCTTCAAGGATGTGACCGTGAGCAAACTGGTTACCTACTACGACATCGTGGACTTCGATGTGACCAACCTGCTGAACGACAAGATGACCTTCGTCGACGGTGAGTTCGTCTGGGACAAGGCTCTGCTGGCCCGCCAGGCTCGCCTCAACCACAAGCCCTTCGAGTTCGACTTCACCATTGAGTCCAAGGCCGCCCAGAAGGGTGTGGTCCGCGTCTTCTTGGGCCCCAAGTTCGACGAGTTCGGCCGCGTCATCCCCCTGGAATACAACCGCAAGAACTTCGTGCAGATCGACAGCTTTGTGTACCCCTTCGTTGCCGGAAGCAACACCATCAAGCGCAGCTCCAAGGAGTTCACCTGGACCGCCGAGGACAGGATCACCTACTCCGAACTGTACAAGTACGTGATGCTGGCCAGCGAGGGCAAGTACGACTTCCCTCTGGACATCAGCGAGCCCCACAACGCCTTCCCCGACCGCCTGGTCCTGCCCAAGGGCTGGGAGCACGGCTTCCCCATGCAGTTCTACTTCTTCGTCTCGCCCTATGCCGAGGAGTACGAGCAGTTCTCCAACTTCGATTACACCTACTCCTCGGGCGTCGGCTCCGGCACTCGCTTTGTGGACAGCAAGCCCTTCGGCTATCCCTTCGACCGCGAGATCGATGAGTACACCTTCTTCGTGCCCAACGGCTACTTCAAGGACGTCAAGGTCTACTACGTGGACACCTTCGCCAAGTATTTCGAGAAGAAGTACGAACACTTCGGCACCTTCGACTACTCCATTGAGTACTAGTCAGTGGTTGGCTGTAGCCTTAGTCTTAACGATTTGCAATGCCAATGGCAAAAAAACCAAACCAAAAAAAATATGAAAACGAACCAAAAGTAATAAAAACATTTAAATAATAAACACTGCTTGTTTTATTTATATAGACAGCTCTGAAAATTTAAATTCTGGTAGCCCCCTTTAGGTATCTTTTGAAAGAAATAACTCAGCAAGGAATTACAATTATATATTTTAATAGTCTTTAAAAATATACATGGGCCAAAGTTTTACGAGAATGAATAAAGGCATTAATGTATATGTACAATATCTTTATAACAATTATTTAATAATCAAATTTTTTGATAGTTACCAATGTTTTAAACAAGAAAGGAAGCTAACTTTGGCAGACCGAAGTTTGTATACCAGTGCTGCTTACAATTGGAGCATTAGCGGCTATATGATATAGTAGTCCGATCTTGACAGAAATAAAATCGAAATACTAGAATAATATAGTAGTGAAAGCATATAGAAGACTATCTACAAACTTTCAATCAGATAGCTTCAAAACTGAGGGACTAGTTTGCTAGGTCGACTCGGCTTTTGATGCTGATCTAGAATATATATACATCATAGGGTCCGGAAATGTCTCCTTTACTGCGTTGCAAACTTCTGACTGAAATAAGAATACCGTGCAAGGGAATAAAAATAAAAAACTTGCTATTTAAAGAAATTTATAAAAGTATTTATTTATCTTTATTTAAACATTATAGTAGACAAGAGGAAGGTTTTCCCTTGATTCTGAAGGTTTTCTTTTTTTCTTTCTTGCTATGCTCCGTACAAAATTCGTCGGATATGGCGTAAATCCTCACCGCCTATTCGTTTTAAGCGGCAATACCCTCGTCTTTTTATTTATACTGAAGTATATTTATATTTCTTATCATATACAAATGAACATTTATATATTTATACTTATATTTATTCTTACATATAGTATACTCGCTGCTCTTTCAATCTGGGGCCCCTACAACATTTTTTAATTTTCAGTCAAAAATTGTGTTAATTGCCTAGGTATTTGCTTAACTATTTCCCAATTGGATGAGTTGTTTCCGTATTGTTTCTTCATTTCGATTATTTGGCTCCAAAATGACGAGACATTTTCTCGAACGCTTTTTGGCTTTGATTCATCCTCCCTATCACGTCCAAGGTTTATTTCACAGGTCCGAAGACTTTCCTCTTTATGTCCGAGACTGACTCTTAAGCGAGCCACCTCCTTTTTGACTTCAGTCAAATTATCCACATCAGCTCTCACTTTATTTACTACGTGTTCGCTCAACTCTTTTAAGAATGCTTCAAATCTTGAATGAAGTATTTGCAATTCCAGCTCCTTGGCTTTGATTTGTTCATTGAAGTTTTCTATTGTCCTAATTACATTCTCGTCATTTACATCTTTACACAAACAGAAACTTCCTAGTGAGATCACCAGAATTTCCAAGAGAAGTATATATTTTCTTAACATTTTTATTCCCAGCAGTTCAGTTAATGTTGTTGACGACTCGGTTCTCTATACTGAAATGGATTTAATCATAGCTTGTTTGCAAATTCGCATTAAATGTATACCAAAGTATTGGTGTTGAAAGTATACGGCAGAATATATACAAATAATAAATATATACATATGTACAAATAATGACATAAGCATTTCTCGTAGTGCGCAGGGCGAAAATATATATACTTATATTTATGTAGAATCAGATTACGATAGTCCGATCATATAAGTTCATATGTACATACATATGTATCACTTTAGGAAAAGATTATTTTAGAACCAACATTTTTTGTAATTACCAATGATTGAAGAAAGAAGAGTACTTGTTCTTTATTGAAAATAATATCATTCTTTATTTATTTTTTGTTTAAATAATAATATTAAAATATTTTGTTTCTGTATTTATTATGTGTAAGTTTCTGTAATTCAGTTATTTCTCCTATATATTATCTTTTATCTTTATATTTATCCCAAATGACAATATATTTATATTTTCCGTAATGTTTGCAAGCAAATTATAAATTCCAATGTCCTAGATTTATTGTTAACCTCCAGAGATTTTTCTCAGTATGTTTGAGTCTGTATTGTAGGAGAGCCATCTCTGATTGGACTTCAGCTAAATTATGTGCAATATCCGCATCATTTCTCACTTTCTTGAAATTATTTTCCGTGGAAGATCACTAAAAGTTCCAAAATACTATAAGTATATATTTTTCTGAACAAAATTAAAAAGCTGTTGACGACTCGATGCTCTAAGTTTAATAAATTTAATGAATTAGACGTTGACTAGTTTATGCATTATTCTTTATACACAAAAAGTATGCCAATATGAACACAAGGCATGGTTTTTAAACATTTCATGTACAGTAAAGAACTCATCAAACATATACGACTCACATCTTTCTAGGTATATTTTCTTTTAAAACATTTATCAACTTCAACAACTCTTTGTATATAATTAAGTTTTGTTCCGAGCAATTAATGGATAATCAATTGGAATTTGATGCTAGAATTCTGGCTCAAGTTGAAACATGAGCCGCTAAATAGTTCAAAAGAATATGTGGCTTAATATTTTATGTATTCTATTTTTTGAGCTGCAGTTCTTATCGCAACGAGAGCGACGTTCCAGCTGATAACCCTCACAAGTCTGGGTGTAGAACAAAGGGAAATAAAGATTGTAATTGTAGTTTTCAACATTCGATTTTAAGGCCCGCACTTCGAATAACCCCCGAATGAATCCCGTCCCCTGTTCGATTCCCACAATTCGAGAACTGAAAGCAATTTGCAAAATGTGTTGAGCATCTTTTGGGTGATTAGAGCCGTGACACACAGTCACAGTCTCGAATGTCACTGGCAGCCAATTGATTGATATTCGATCCCGAGAGGGAGCCGCAGATACTCGTATTTACCAAAGTGATAACCCAGGTTCAGGGCCGGATTATGTTGTGATCCGATCGACGTGTGCGCTCCTTTTTCCCATCACGTGCCGCACGCGACCTTGGCAACTGCGAGAGTGCGACATTTTGCAACATGCGGCAACCTCTTGAATTTCGAAAATTGTCGCTTGCTCGACAGGGGGGAGATTCGGAAAGACTCGGGGCTGGAGGGTTAGACTGCGCCTCTTCAAAGCAGCTGCCGCACTTTCCTGGCAAGCGCATAAAAGGGAAAAAATGTCTGCCAAAGCCAAAGCCTTTCGCCTGTCTGCGGCTACTCGTCCTCCATTATTTCGAAGGCTTTTCGCTTTTCCTATTCCAGTTTTTTCTTGGCATCTCTGCACCGTCTATGCGGCAATAAACCAAATTAAAATCACAAATTAGCCTGCTGCAGTGGCACTCAGTCGGGAAACTTATGGCGGCCCATGATTTATGTTAAAGATTTTTAGGAAAGTGTGGAAAGTTCGAGTTAGTTCGAGGCTAGGAAATGATGGGATTGTTGATATTTTCCTAATTTATAGAATTCATAATTCTAATGGACAATGTTCGTAAATAAAAAAAATAAAATATTATTTAAATAAGTTTATAATTATCAAAGACTTTTTCATTTTAAATATTTTATATCATAATTGCTTATTTGAAGACAGCAAACTTTGCTTTACTTTTCTTTCCTCCTGAATCGACCCATATATCCCATATAACACTTTTTACCGCATACACTTCCCATCCCTTCTGACAAAAAAGTAATGTCTCCCAACCATTGTTTGTGAAAAACAATCTCAGTTTTCCTCACAACAAATTCTTAACGCAAAACCAATAAACAATTACGCATCCATGATCACCTAGAGCACCATTCCCATTGTCATCCCCTGGCCACTCCACCCCAGTCGATTCCACCCCCTCCGCCACTTTTCACAAGGACTCTCGGCGGACCTCTTGCCGGCCAAAACCGTGGAAACCAGGCAATCAGTGGCCATTGAATTGCATTTGCCACTGCCGTTCCCGTTGCCGGATTTATGCGCCATTATTTCGTGTAATCCCCGGCAGGGGGACCAGCCGCTGACCCATGTGAAATAGGGGCACTGGACATGCAACAACGCACCGAGTTTTCACAGTTCATTTTGGGAAAATTTTTGAGCACTGCGACGCACTGGAGTGCGAGGGTTTGCGAAAATGGTGCGCAAGCGTATTCCGGAACCAGAAATGGAAAGGATCGCATTAGCCGGATGTCCGTTATGGTGGCCAGCTGTCTATTACCTTTGCCCTTCGTTTTCCACCCCACAGAAGCCGCCTGGCTTCAAATGAAATTTGCAAACAATTCTAATGGAATTTGTACATGCTATTTTCAACTTTTCGAGTGGCGGATAATGGTGGGTAAAATGCTGACAACTTGATCGCTGGTCGCCGTTCAACAAATTTATTTCTTTTTACTCAGGCCACGCCCCAGCACCGCAGTCCGCCCACTTACACACGACTACATGAAACAAATCACTCAGCCGGAGAGTCAAGACAAGTCAAAGAGTCGAGAGTCGAGAGTCGAGAGCATGGCATAAATGTTTAACAACCAAACTGCAGTTTAATTGCCCAACCGAGGCAGAAAAAACAATGTTTATTTTTTCCCATTTTGGTGGAAATGACAGGCGATGCCGGCGGAAGAAGAATAGCAAAAATAAAATGTGACCCAAACGGCGGCGGAGAGCAAACAGCAATCTGGCAGATAGGCTCGTAAAACGAGCGGTGCCAACTAAAAGACAAAAAATAAGCTGGAAAAAATGAAAGGTTTTTCTGCGGTCGAAACTGAAAAGATGAAAACAACAACGCAAAAACAAATTATGAAGTAAACAAAGCTGGCTACATGTCATACAGACCCCTGGCTACAGTGTTCAGAGATCATCAGGGACTTGATTAAATTGTAAAAATTAAAATGCCACCAGAGTAAAATGTGTCTTACAAAGGGACTACCTTCTCGGTTAAAATAAAAATATAAATAAGTGTATATAAAATAGGTAAAAGGTAGGGTATTCATCTTATACAGTCCCATGATTTGGTGTACATTTTTAATAATTTATTTTCAGATAGATATGGAGTAATTAAGACCTGCAATCCTTGGACTGTTTTCAACCCACTGTGCATATGAGTTTCCCCCTTTTTTCGGTCCCCCCTGCAAACATTCGATGGCTGCTTGGAGGAGATGCAACATGTGTTCCGGGAATGAGCCGCGTGCCGTTTAATACACTACATGCTATAAATTTTATTGTTGTGTGCGTGCTGTGTGTGCCGCAGTGGGCTGTGCGCTGTGGTTCCCAGTGTGTTTGTATAAGTTGCATGCACCAGGCCTTTCCGGCCTTCTTTTGAAGCGCCTCGCCAGCAACAGTCAAAGGGCAACCGATCGTAAAGCAGCTGACATTTATGATAGATGCAGAGGATGGACCGCCTGGTTAAATGGGCATCTTTGGTGTCTCCAGCGTCGCTGGCTAAGAGAATTTCCATTTCCCATTTGGGATTATTTGTCGCCAGCTTAGATGTATTTTCCATCTTCCTGTGGCGCTGCCAGCAGTTGCAGTTTGTCGTGTTGCTGGTGTTCTAGTTGATGCTGATGTGGATGTTGCTGTTGTGTCGCCCACACAAACTCGCAATTACGTTGTTTATTCTAGACGACAAGGGCCCAAATGGGATGGGATGGGATCTGAACCGAACCGAGCTGAATGCAAGCTAGAAATAAAAACATGCCAAAGGAGCTTGGCAGCAGCATCATTACTTTCCTCATCCTTTTGTCATCGCATGCAAACATGCAGACATGGTTCAGAAATTGTAAGAATCAAACGGCAAGTAATGCAGACAACTACATAATGACAACGGAAAACAGTGAAAAACTAAAGAAAAGCAACAGCAAGTCAGTCAATAGACGAAGCGCCAATATTCTTTTCTTTGAGAGTCAATAATAAAAACCTTTTAACATTTTACGGAGCTTTCTTATAGATTCTTACTTTTAAATGCAAGCTAAGAATAAGGATCCCAGTTTTTTGTTCACTTTTAAGACTAAATATTTAAATTTTAAAACTATTATTTATAATAGTAGTAAATATACATAATATACTGAAAGATTTTTATTTAGTGACACCCCTTAATATAATCAATAAGAAATATAAAAGACCTTTGTGGTAAGATTTGTCTTCTGACAAACAATATGTATGCATTGAAAACTCAAATAAAATAAATATATTAATTCATCAAATTAAATTTGTTCTTTAATTAAATCTAATATATATTTTTTTAAATATCCGAAAACATTTTGCATACACCATTCCCTCACCTAACTACCCTGCCTATATTATAGAAAATCTATATCTAAGGATCGCACGGAAGCCAAACCGACAATGCCTTGTGCCATTTTCCGCTCTCTGCTCCGCCTTTTCCACCTCCTCTCACAACTGCTTGTTTTTTATTTGTGCATATTTGTGCAGAAAATGAAGAAATAATTTGAAAACACACAAACCCATGAATGCACTCAAACATGGCAGGATTTCCACTGCTGGCTTGTTGGCTGTGGTGTGAACACAATGGCGCCAAATTATTTAATACTTCAAATGTCTGTCCCGTCCCCTTTCTTTGGCCTGGCCAAACGATGGCAAACATTTTACAATCGGTTGGAGCTGGAATCGGGTGCAACACCGCTCATACATATATAAATAGAAGGGAAGAGGCGGATATCATCATTTTTCGGAGTGCAATTTGGACTTGCTCTCGGCTCGAGTCCAACATTTAATGAAGCCCCATTTGGGCTGCTTTTGTCCGAGAGGAATGCAAAAATGTTTTCGCCAAAAAAAGAAAGAAAAGCACAATATATGAATGGGGATTTTCTTCGAATGATTTCTGTAATTTGTTGTCCTCATATGCCGCCAGCAAATTGTCTGCGAAAAACTCGGTCCAAAGTCAAAGTTGATTTCGTAGCATTCAAACGGGAAAAGAAGGAAGCTGCCACCCCTCTTTTCACTCCACTGATTTGTGCCGGCAAAGTCAGCAAATTCCTGCATCATTAAGTCCCGGCAATGTGCAGCATTCAAAGTGCAACGTGCAATCGCAGCACAATTCAACTTTAACAAGCAATTAAATCGAAACAAAAACGCAGGCAGGAGCCACCCCCTTAGGGGTTTCCAGGGTAGAACTCCGCCAGGGAGAGGGTTGGAGCGAGATGAATTGCATTGGCATTGATTTATTATATTTCAACAATTACAATGAAACGTAAATTTTATAATTATTGTCCATGTAAACAAGCGCACAGGAGAAGGTGAGAAATGTGAAAAATTGAAGCCCAGTGAGAGGGAAAACTAAGCTAATTCCAACAAAATGACAAACCGAAGTGACAGCTGCAAAATAGAATTGGAAAACAAAAAAAACGAGAAGAAAGGAAGGGCTAAACAAAACCCCTGGCGCCTTGCCTTTGCTTGAAATAATTACTTTTAGAAAGTGAACACACAGCACTGCAACTCCTCCCACTGAACCCCCTGCCAGTGCCATCCCCTCTCGAGAAACGGCAGGACCACCACCCCTTCTGCCACGCCCCTGTGCGCCTGCCTACATATGTCGCCTCGTTGCGATTTTAATTTTGAAATTTATGCTAACAGCAGTTTGAGAAACTCAGCCCCAGCGCTCAGGGCAAACAAGTGGAAAATCACAGGACTTGGACCCCGGAAATACCCTTTAAAAATAGATTACAGATAGTCAAAGGATGTTATTTATATGTTAATTTTTTAGTATTTAGTTAACAATCTGTTTTGTTACATTTGAAGGTTACGTAAATTAGAAAATACTTTAATATTTCCTTGGAATTTTAATGTCTCTTGGTTATACTCATTCAAATGTTATTACATATTTGAAAGAGATTGATAGTCAAATGTAAAAGGACTTTTAAAGTAACTCCTGCTTTTAAGAGGTATCTAGCTAATATTCCCCCTTATAAAGGGGTACTTCACCAAAGGATAAAACGCATATAGCAGGAACTTCTCAGCTGAAGCAGCAGGTTGCCAAGGGGTTGTCCTTATGGGGTGGCGGCTGGAAATGCGGAGTGGGTGGCAGTTGGTGGGTTAAAGCAAATGAGGCAGCCGTATGACATTATTTGTGCAGCACTTTTTGC
The DNA here is from genome assembly GCA_008042635.1 of Drosophila nikananu. NCBI lineage: Eukaryota > Metazoa > Arthropoda > Insecta > Diptera > Drosophilidae > Drosophila > Drosophila nikananu. The sequence goes on along the minus strand of VNJV01004782.1, from coordinate 84,160 downwards.
CATTCAATTCACCACCCATCTCGATCTCGCCCTGGCTTTATTCCTTTCGCTTCGGCCTTTTATTTTTTGCCAACGGGCCACGACGACGAGTGGCTTCATCAATGGACCGTCGTCATCGGTGTCCTGTTCATCAGCCTCATCAACGCAAAGTAAATATTTGCATAATGTGCAGCTGTGTGTGCCGCACCCTCCCTGCCCCGTCGCATCCATGTATGTGTGTAATTTGTGGGTGGCAAACGGGCGACAGCAGCACTTGGCATGTTTAATGTTTACTTTACAAAATGCAATAACAGAGACAGCAGCAGCGGCGGCAAACCAAACTGCAGGGCACCAAGCCAGGCCAAGACCATGATAAACAAAACGGCATTTGGTAAGCCTCAAAAAGTTACAAAAAAAAGCAGACTCAAAGAACCTGGCACACATTAATTGAAAAGTCTTTAGAGTGGATAACAATATGATCAATAATTATTCAGAATCGATCTTCAAGCCCTACCCAGCTCAAAATTGAAACTCATCATCGGGAACAACGCGACGTGATGTCATGGAAGAGGTTAATCCTGTGGAGTGCCTTTCAGAGTTTTTCGAGTGCATCCAGCGGCGAGCGATGAATCATCATCAATGGAGCCGATGATTGAAGCAGGCTTTTTTGAGAATTCATCTTCTAAGATAGGTCACGGGAGAATATTTGTAGCCATTTCGTTTTATACAAAATAAATAGCATTACTTTTAAAGAGCATGAGTAACTCGTTCCAATAGAGATACAAGCTAAAGTTAACGTCAACAAAAATTTTTTTTATAATTTTAAGTATATGAGATATGAAAAAATATATACCATTCGTATATTCACAAAAGCAATCAAATCAAATTCATTCAAACTTAAAATTTGATTATATAAATAAGAAAAGTTAAGTTAATAGTTCTAGAGTGATATTTATACTCTCTAGATTATTGCTCTTTCCCACAGCTACTTAATCACCAAAGACCAATAATCCATTAAGTGGATATAAATTCCCAAAGGAACTCTCACGTTCTGGGTTAACCATATGTAGCACTTTTCACATTTATCAATTGCAGGCCACCTACTCGTGCAGCTGTCGCAGGATCTCGACTCTCGAGTGATTGGAAAGCGGAGAGTGTGTCCATCAGTGGCAGTGACAAAACCATATCGAAGTGTCCTCTCAACCAGGGACACGCCCCCTCTCCGAGTGCAGGACTGGGAAAGGCACTTCAGGATTCGTCACGTGTGATCCGAACTTATGTAAATAGCCGAAGACGCTACGGGGAAGGGTGAGTGAAATTGATAGTTTGTGAATGCTATCGACACGCTGTTGCTAATTAAAATGGATGATCGATCGGGAAGGAAATGGGGTGGCTTCCATTAAAAAGAACAAAAAACAAAACCGCCCTTGAGAACCAGTTCGGGCAGAGGGTGCCAAAAGTAACGCTTGGTATTATCCTAAAGCCGGCTTACCAACACCTCTCCAAGCTCGGCTCAAAACTATTCGAGTTTCTTGGAGGGAAATTCATTAGAGATACATATATATGGGGAAGCCGGGAGAAACACGCAAATCTCTTGCGACAACATAAATAGAAACATGATTTAAGAGTTGCGGGATCAGCGTCGAAATTACAGCTGGGATTACAGCTCGGGATGCTGAGTTCCGAAATAGCCACGGGTGGTTCTTTCAGTTTTTTAGCATCACTTTCCGGGGGTTGTTTCATGTTGATTAGCCTTCTGCGCAGCATTGCGGAAATGGGTTGGCATAGTGTCCCATTTCTCTATCCCAGTTTTTTTAGAGCGTACATCCCATAAATTATGGCACCGAATTGGGTCCGTTCTTTTGTTGCGATCCATGTAATTTGGTTTAGCACGGCCGCCGCTGTCGGGGGTTCATAATCAGAGAATAACAAACTGCGCAGGATAATTGCTATCGAGAGTTGTGTAAATTGTGTTTGCGTGGCAACAATGGCCAAAGGTTGATTTTTCCAGTGGGTGATCCCCCAACCAACGTGAAGTATACGTTATGGCCGGGCAATATTGAAACTCTAGCGTTTATAATTTAATAAAAAATGTGTGTATGTTGTATGAAAGACTAGTTCCTTCCAGGGAGTCCCTTCAAAATACACATTGTAAAACATAGATTTTAATTTTATTTTAGAATTATTATTGTAGTTTTCAGATAACTACTGTCTATAACAGCTGCAACTTTCCACCTATACCCACTGTTTCCTCAAGTCCTTATGAGTTTTAATAAATATGGGGGGAGAACTATAAAATTAGCGCACCGCCCTACCCAAAAACTAATTGCATTAATATGTCAACATACAAACCCGACTGACTGTTGGCACTCCGAATGGGTGGGAGAGCGATTGTGAGTGTTCGTGCGAGTGCTTTGGTGAATCAGTGTGAGTGTTTATGAGTGTGCACGCCGCACTACTTAAGATTACACAACAACAAATTTCGAAAAAGTACTTAAAGTTTTTATTTATTTTGCGTCTCTCTCAGCTCGACACGCAAACATAAAACCCAAAAGAAGAAAAATAATAAAATTGATGAAAGCAGCGCCCGGAGAAGAAGATGGGGGGAAAAAACTGAAATTAATTCAGTTGCCACCCACTTGGCAGCTTGGCGCTTCCCAAAAATGTTTTCTTTTACATTTACGGAAAACTTCTCTGGCTCTGTCTCGTTTCTATTTGCATTTGCCCAGAGTGAAAATGGTTTTTACTTTTTTCTGGCATTTGTTTTATGATTTATGCCAGATATCTAGCCAGACCGATCGCCCCATAGCGGCACATTAGCACGGTTCAGCCCCAAAAGGGCCTTTGAAGTGCTCCTCTCACTTTATCTTGTGCGCTGCTCTCCCTGCTTTTTTCCTCCACTCAACGACGTGCTAATTTGGCAAAATAATAAAACCACAATTAAAAATGCATTCGAGTGTCAATTGCGGTGCATTTCTGCGCTGCATTTTGAATCTCTTAAGTTTTTCTCTGCCCAACTGAAGAGCCAACATCATCGGCACGAATATCTGAAATTTATGGCTAAATGCTGAAAAGTTTAATGACGACTTTGAGTTGAATTTCATTGCGTAATCGATCACTAAGGCGCAGATGAATTTTAATGGGGTTTTTGTTGGTTTGGAAAGCTTTTAAGATGCACTTTTTTGTTTAATATCTTGAATGTTAGGTAAAGTTAATGAAAAGTAAATGATTGTTGTGAAACTTTATTTAAAAATGCATCAACTAAGGAAACAGTTCTTGGTACATTTAAATATTAAATTTATTAAAGAGTCTCTCCTCTGCTTAGAGATTTAATGAGCTCGCAATCAAAGTTTTGCGTATGAAATGTTCCGTTCTTTGAAGTTGCCGCCAAAGCCTTGATCTGTCTGCTTATACAGATCGAGGCGAACCAACTGATTAGGCATATCAGCCTGGAGAGGCCCCAACCAGCTGGGGAAGGGACCCCCCCAAGAAACACCACGAACAATGCGAATGTGGGCCTGGGACTGGGACTGGTCGCACCCACTCGCACACAGTGTCCAAAAATTTAATTTATGCGCCGGCAATTAAACATGCATCATTTACGTTCGCATCTGAACGCGAGCGACATCGACATGATTCGACGTTCAACATTCGCCGGCGACAGCGGAGGCGGCAACATCGACACGAGCTCGCCTCCCAGACCCACATGCACTGTGAAAAAAATCATGCAAGGAGACTATAATGGGAATATATACCTGGTTTTATAACATTGCCCTATCAATTAATTTAAACCCTTGCGACTCGTAAGCAATAAAAATAAAAATCAAACACACAAAAACTTCTCCTTCACTAGGGTTAACGTTTCCATTTAGAACAATTTTTAAAATTCATTTGAAAATATACATTTTTAGTACATTTTACAAGTTATTAAAGTCGGTTTATGCATATTATTCCAGAGTGTGTTAAACTATCAAAATCCTTTATTAAATATACGATATACTAACCAGGTTCTTATATCACTTTAGTTTGATTTCATTTAGTTTGATTTAGATTTCATAAATGTAAGAAAGTTAAGAACGGTTTGTAAATAATTTCTTAAATTTAATTTAATTATTGTGTTCTGAAGTTCATAACTTTCCCTTTTTTTTACAGTGCACAATCTCCCTCACTTCCCAGTATCCAAACCCATAGATCTGTCACCACTTGGCGCATCGGGGCTGGATAAAGGGACTGGGAGTGGGGAACGAGGGCGAAATGGTGGGGTCCACATGACATCTTGGCATTGTCCATTCGCCAACGCCCCATCATTTGTCAATATTAACTTTAATTAGCAAAAATTTCATTTCTTCTGGTTTCGTTTTATTTTCTGTGCCCCGATTAACTTGACATAAATAGTTAGCGATTGGAGGGAATGCGCTTCTTTTTGGTATTCTAATGAATCACAATTTGTTTTATTCGATTGGGCAGCGTTTATTGCATTGTACAGATCGTTTATATTCATTTGCAAGGGAAAGGAAGTTGGTTTTTTGTGGGTGGGAAATATGTTTTTTACGTACGTTCTTAATTGAGTGACTTGTATTCCATTAGTTATAATGAATTCTGTGTTGTTAGTTAGTCTCTGGGAAAATTGGGAAATATATTTATATACTTTATTTTAATAATATTTGTAAAGCACTTATTAGATTCAACTTAAATTTTGATGGCAAACCTTCCACCATTGAAAGCTTTTAATAGTTTATGTATATTACGACCAATTTAAAGCACTTTTTCTGTTCTCTTTGAACAAAAGTTGGCACTCAGAGATGATAAAAAATGTATCTGAAAAATCTACATCCAAAATATCACTCATGTATTCAACCTAAATAGGTTTCAATTGATGAATTTTTAATAAAACATTGTCCGAAATGCCTTTTACTTGTTGAACGCCAAACCCTTTACGGATTTCTCTGCTCATTTTTTGTTGGAGAAAGCAAATCAAATGTATAACCAAGGCAGCAGCCGAAGAACGTGCGAAATCAGAAATGAATTGGTAATTTATTATGCACTGTCATGGCTTTCATGTGGGCAGAAGGGAGCAGAGGATGAGGAAAGCCGGGGGAAAGCTGGTGGGCTAATTAATGACCAAATGGATCTGGTCATGTCAGCGCTTATCGTCGGCGTCCGGTATCGACAACATTTGCCAAATTAATGCAAATCATGCAAACACCAGAAGATCCAACGGATGCCAATGAGGATGATACTCGGCCACAATGAGGATGGCAACGATGGCGACGATGATGATGATGCAGTGGGCCCGGTATCAATACGGGCCTAATGAGTCAAGTGGCCGAAAAGGATTTCGGTGGGTGCGGATGCGGTTTTGTATCTGTATCTTCTGTCTGGCCGAGAACCCATGCCAGCGCATGTATAAATCCCCCAAGCCAGATAAATTGTATTTCGGTGGCATTACTGTGGCAAATGAATGAATCACATGCCTTGGCATCCGCACAGCCGGCAATAACAATACCGCCATCAACAATGTTGACAATAACTTGGGGTCAAGACAAGGCCGAGATAAGACGGAACCTGCTTTCCATATCGCAGATGAGTGGACCGCACAATAGCCACACCAAATACACAATTTCGCCATTTGCCTTTATCAATTCATCCATCATTCGGTCATGTGGTCATTCATTAATTCACGGCCAAAAGGGCTTGCCCCGCGCCTGAAAACGTATTCATATATCTCACGTTGGCTTTAATCATGTGACAATTGCGCTGATAGACGAGATGAGATGCGTTTTTCTTATTAAAGGTTGATGAGTTTAAATCGCAGCTTTAGTAATCCATTTAATGCTTTAATGATGGGGGTGTCATTCAAATTTTTGGCTTAACACTTACAAAATTCAAATATACCAACAAAAACTTCAATATAATCTTTAATATAAATATGTAACATAGCTTAACTTTGCAGCAACGTTTCACGGGTTATACAGATTATTAAGAAAATGCTGGAAATACTACAACCAAAGTTTTAAATCACACTTTACATTTCAACGTAACCACTTGAATAATACAGGTATAATGTTATTGCCCTTTCAAAAGAATGATTTTCAGGTCAAAGCAAGACTTTCAGTTAACCAAATTGCATCTTGTTCAAGTCACCAGATAAGACGATGTGGACACACTCACTCACCCCAATATAAAGACTGCAACCGCAATAATTTTGCGTATCCTGTGATCCCAGGAAAACAGAAATCCCTGTTCTCTGGCCAACTTGAGTCCATTCATAAAGACAACTCCACCAAACCGAGACAAGCTGAGTGCGACTTTGCCCTTTTGTGAAAGTGTGAAATATTTGCGAGAGATGCCCAATGAATATCTGCGGGCAGGCGAGCATTTTTGCATTTTGTATTCCTTGGCTTTCCGGCGAAATGGCCTGACACTTGACGTGGCCGAACATGAGACAGCAGGCGGGATGGGTGTCGCTGAGTTACGCGCATCCAATGGCCATAAATAAATGCGAAATGCATTAAATGCCCCGCACAATCGGGACGAGGCAACAACTCCAACCAGCAACAACAATCGGCCGCCACGAACTTCGGCTCGCACGTCTCAGTAATTAATTAAAGCATTAAGTGCTAATTTTACGACAACTCGATTTGTGCGTTGGCCCCCTTGCAATTCGCAATTTGCATGCTGCCATCTCGCCATCGCCATCTCCCGACATCTCGCCATCGGAATTTGGCAGCCGCTGACAAAAAAACACAGCAAAAAAATGTTGAATGCTGAGAAGGAAGCAAAAGTGTCGTCTGCGTGTCGGTGGGAATGGGAGCGTGACTCACGCTTGAAATTGATTGACATATCGTAAGGATGTGTGCGACAGCTGATTAATTGGCTGTCCGAAAATCCGATTGCCTTTTTTGAAGTCTGTTGTTAAGATATACAGAGGTAAATAGATAAAATGAGCTTACAAAATAGATTTAAAGCACAGCAGAAGCTTGTATAAAAGTAGAAAATATAGATTGAGAGCGATCGGTTTTTAAAATAAGATCTCTTGTATCTTCGCTTAGCAACTTCTGTTATTTTTTGTATTATCATTTTAAAATAAATAATGTACTTATTAGGTTTATATGTTCAGAATTGATTGACTTATTATTTCAAGCTTAAGTAAATTGTCTTACTTTAAAGAAGTAAAATTATGATTTTATTAAATAATGTTATTTAAATTGCTTTGCATTTCCTTTAATTAAATAATTTATCACGCTCCCATCGCCAGAGGAAATCGCTGCACCTTGACTCTTCCCCCTGAGGTTTCCTGGACAGTGTCGACTGTCAAACGTCAAGCGTGGAGTCGCCTGTCAGCCAGACAGTCGTCAGATGCAGACGAAGATGCTGGGAGGAGGCTGAAGCTGAGGCAAGTTGGCCCATGCCAATGAGGATCTCCCCAAAGGCAATAATAACACCAACAACAACTTAGAAAACAACATCGGCCAAAACAACAACAATTCAACTTTTCAACTGTCGCCAAGATTTTCATCTGGGTTTTCGGTTTTTCCACTCTCCACTTCCCGAGTTTCCCTCTTGTGCATCCCCAAAATCGCCTGCAGTTTGCAGTTCATATTTTCCCTGGCCTTTGTTTGCTTTGATGTTATTTTTAAAAGAGGCTTGCGGGGCCTCGAAGTCGAGGGGTTGAGTTGAGGCAACATAAAAATGTTCATTTGTTGTTGCTGTCACAGGGAGAGACTCCCTTGTAATTAATCATATGCATTTGCTTTCATTAGCAAGTCAACAAGAAAAGATACTCTTCAGAGTTTCTTGCCGAAGCGATGATGTTTTGTTGAAGAAAAGCTACCTTTGTCATGGGAAGTGGGCTAAACAAAGCCAAGTCAGACGCTAGTAATTATTTTCTTAAGATAAAATAATTTATATTAGTCTCTTGATGCAAGAATAATATTACAAAACTAAAGGATCGATTTGAATTAACTAAGTATCTATGAGTTGGAGACGTAATCTATATGAATTGATAAAGATCCAAACTAAATTTAAGTATACAAGAAAAGATAGTGGGCTTATAATTTTTTTTACGATTTAAAATCTCTCTTCTGAAGGCTTTTGTTGGATAAAGACATCCACACAAGCCTCTAGCTATAAAGCATCATTTTATTTTCGTTTCTCATTTAGCTGCCACAACAAATGCGAGCTCTTAGTCATCGGCTAACACAATGGATTAGCCGTAGAGGGGAAATAATGAGCGGGAATTTATCAGTTGGCTCGTAAGCTGGTGCATTTATAGTTGGCCATTTAAGGATTACAAACACGGAGCTCCTCTGGCCAAAGTTCTTCAATCTTTTCGGTTGCCTATCTAAGCTATATGGCCGCAGTGGATAGGCGGGGATTATAGTCGGTCGGGGAGGGTGGGAAAGATCGGAATCATTTGCTTGAATGATCACAGATTCGGACAAAACCACATAATCGGAAAATGATTTCACAAAGGTGTCAGCCATAAATTTCGCTTTTTGCATATGCAATCCAGGTAGAGAAGCCATTAAATTTGTGGCACAATTGTTGGCAAAAATGTCTGTAATTACGGGCAATGGCCATGGAAACTGTGGCAGAGGGTTGCACTCGCATTCTTGACTGCATTTCCGATTGTTCAGGATGTGCCGGGACATGAGAGTGTTGGTAAATAATTGGTTATGGCTCTGGACAGTCTGCAGGCGATGTCGGAAAAATCTGAAAAACAAATGAAATAAAATGAAATACTCCCGGGCAGGAACGGGGGATTTTGGGTGTGGTTCGCTTTGATTTCTCAGCAGTTATCTACGCATTTCCCTCGATTCTGACGTCTGTCAGCCGCATTTTATACGCCCCGATGTTTTCGTGAGAGTTTTCCTCAAGTACGCTTGCCCAGAAATCACATAAATCCTTCTGTTGAAATAGAAACTCACTTGAATTATGAATTTAATAAATAATAAACGGAAAGTATTCCGAGTTTCGTTTACCACGAATAAATTTGTTGAAAAATTGAGGTGCAATAAATAATTACATCTAGTTTTGAATAATAAAATCGTTGGGAAATGTTCAAATAAATATGAAAGCTGAATACAAATTCCTGGTGATGTCTGACTTAATTTATTTTATGGAACATTTTTTATTAAAGTCTTTAAAAGGAATAATTTACTTTTCTGGAACTAAATTAAATGTTTAGACTTTACGCATGGCCTGTATTTAGAGGTAATATTTTATTTCATTTTTTATTTCTCATTCAAAGTATTATCAATTATCAGCAGAACTCTGCTCCCTTCCCCTATAACTTCATCATCTTGACACTTTCTTATTTTCAATTCGTCTCAATTGATGATTTCATTGCAGATATGCACTTCCTTATGCAAATGAATCCCAGCTCTCGGTTAATTTTCATTTCAGATCATTAATCTTAATTCCGAATATGCCACAAAATCTTTACGAGTATAACTTACCACAAATGCACTTCAAGCCGACCAATCCCGAAAAACCATCAGCCAAAACATTTCCCAGTGACATCGATGAGCTACTTTGTCGGATGAGTTCTACTTAAGCCTGTTTTGCGCAATCTTAGTGTGTAAGTTATTTTGGCTCCCAAGGAATGTTAATGCTGCAAGTACAACAAACACATTCCGAGTCATTAGGAGCGGCCTCCACTCCGTTTCAAGGAGGGTTGGCAAACATGGCAGAAGGTGAACATCAATTTTGAAACATTTTCCTCCACGCACGCAGCAGTCCAAATCGATGTCGATGGGCACGCCCCCACTGTCATATGCACAGAGGAAAAAGTAATGCAGATTGGGTAAATGGGTACTTATTATATCAGTAATACGCGTGATTAGGGTATTGCGAAACAAAATTGATATATCGACGAAAGACCTTTTAAAAAATGTAGTTTTCAACATAAAGGTTAATCAAATAATAATTGTCGAATTTTCTTCGTAAATTTCGATATTTTTGCGTTAAATGTAATATTTTTTGTTACTTTAATTTATAGTTATTTATACATATTAAACTTGAAAGTAGTTTTGAATTGATTTGTTGTAGAAAACGATATTTTGTTCTACATATGCCATTCACATCTTATATCTGAAATTTACTTATTACATGTTACCTCTTTAGATTAAAAGTTCTAATTTAATTTTCTATTATTTTGCAATTAATTTAATCTAACACAGTATTTGTAATAATTGTATTTAATTATTGTAATGGTTTAAACAAATTTTAATTTTTAAATCCTGGTTAAGATTCTAGTTACAGATCAAAAGAATAAATATGCAGATGCTCTAAGAATTATTTCCAAGAATTTCTTGTGAAATTTTTATAAAACAAGACTTAATAAGTTTTATTTATTTTATTTTGTACATTTTTCAGCATTTCAAGTAGATTTTTTTTGAGTGTAGGGCAATCCAAATCCAGCCCCACCGAGGCCTGTGCTGATTTGTAGGTGTTGTCGTCTTCATCTCGCCCGTTTTGCTGTTTAGCTGGCCTTTCCGATTTACACTGTGGCCACACAATTATGCTCATCAACATCCGTCAGTCGTAGTGGTCGTCGTCGCTTTCGTCTTCATCTTCGGCGGTGGAAAAGTGTTAAGTAATGAGTTAATCTGCAACAAGACTCGCATGATTAAGTGCTCTGGGCCTGTTCGCACTCGGGAGGAGGCGGAGGTTGGGGGTCGTGCTGCCGGTGGATGTGGCTGTGAACCGGGAATCGGGAATCGGAGGTGGGACCCTCAAATGGGAGGTATATGCCTCTGAGTGGGTCTTTAAATAGATTTGTTCTGTCCAGGCTTCGAATCTGTGGCTGTAGTTTAGATATACCTACTATATCCATATATTCCAGGGGAATCATCAAGGGAATTGTGTAATTTACATACCCACGACTTCACTTATTTATAAAGTCAGCTTGACTTATTATGTATTTTTATTATATTTTAAATATATATTTAATTTATATCTAGTTTGATTTATTTTGTTTTAGTGCCGCTTCCGACCACTGTGCCGTGTGTAAAACTGATAAATTATGATTGTTGCTGGGCAGACGATTTGCTCGAGTGCCGGGGCGCACATTCGTTGAACTGCGCTTATTATTTATCACGCAAATTGAGTTAATGCGGCCGAGATTAAGGACTAGCTGCGATCATGGGCAGCCATTGATCATTCCACCTCCAGACATCGCGGAGACGCTATCTCCGTCTCCCGGCCTTATCAACTTGATAAATTACGATATAGATATAATGGCAGCTCCAGTATCTATCTAGGTGAGTGAGCGAGCGGCGGGGCAGCTGTGGTCAACGAAAAAGCACAGTAGCCCCCGACTGTGATTGACATAATTGGGCGCACCATAAAGGCGCACACACGCACACCTCGCCGCCGTGGAACTCATAGTTTATGATCGCCACAGACAATGATCAATTACAATGAGCAATCTGAATCATAAATATTGTCAGTTTGACGGCAGCAGAAAAAAGAGTACAACAGAAAATAAACAACGACTCAATGCGTTGAATTTTCCTTTATGCCGAAACTCCAATTAAAATTGTGATTATGATGAAGCACAGCACAGACGGCAAAGAAGCGCCCAAACAAAGTCAAATAAATAAGAGGAAAAGAGAGGAAGGGAAAGAGTGGACTGCATCCAGACTTAGTTGCAGTATTTTTGAAGAAGGTGAACCCACAGCGAGCCATAAATTATAATTATCGACGAGATTAACTCTTTGCCGCGCCACTTAACTGCGATGACACACGCTCCCAAGACGTCTCCCCGGAGCGACTGAGAGGGGCATACGGGGGCAGAGGCAGATAGCCGGAGAGGTGGATCTGACGGCCTCGTCCGCTGAAAGAAAGCCACCGCAGATAAGCGGCTAAGACGACACTAAATCGTATGCGATAGCAGCCAGTAAGGTCGAAGAAGTGAAAAGGGGTACACGAAGAAATGTCCTATGAGTCTCGCACATGTTTTCAAAAAAATCAGCAGTTCTGATTCCTTAAGGATCCAGTTTGATAGTAATTCAATGAATAATAAACAAGATATTTTCATTATTATTGGTTGATATTTTCTAAGTAAACCTTAAATTGGTATAATCCAATTAATTGGTAGCACATCTTAGGTATATGCTACCCTTAGTAATAATTATATAGATTTTGTATTTGTGTTATCTCAAGTCCCCAAAGCTCTTCAGCTGCAGTTGTCATACCCTTAAGCCCCCATCGGAAATACCCTTCACCGATAATTCCACTCTTACATGACACATACCATATTATATAAAAAAAACAACGAGACCTGAAATGCAGTCGAAAAGGTTGCAGCGACAACCAAGCAGAGAACAGAAACAGAACTTGTATCTCCCTGCGGAGCATTCTTTATTTTTTTGGCGATAACTTTGGCTGGACTGCCCGGCGGCGGCTTCTTCAATTGATATCTCAGGCAAACAAACGCAAGAAGCTCGAAAAATTTATGACCCCCTGCGGTTTTATCGACGCCTCTGCGACACAACCCTGATTCGGTTTTCTCCCCTCTCCGACGATTGAAATACGAACGAAAGACACGGGAATCCGGCGATGTCACAGCTAAACAAAAACTATATAATAATAATGGGGCGAGTGAGGAAGAGCAGTGTTCTGTCTTTGTTTTTTGTATCTTTTAACTCGAATTTGCCATGGCAATGAGTCGAGCTGAGATCGCCGGGATACAATTCCCAGACCCATTTCATTCAGTACGCATTTCATTCATGGCTGCGATTCGAGTCGCTTCACTTGTGTTTGTTCGTTTCCACTATCTGTATCTGTGCATCCGTATCTCTATCTGAGCGCCGATCTCGTTGCGTTGGTAATTTTTTCAATTTTAATAGTCGTCTTGGGTCGCCAACACTCTTGACCTGCCGCCGGGTGCAAGATAACGATTCGTTCTCCCACCTTCCCTGGCCCGCACTCTGCCCGTCTCCCGACTTATGACACGCCACAAAAGCTAATGCTTAATTATGGCAAATTGCAAATCGGGGCCGTAAAAAAATTAACACGAACTTCATTTGTGTGTGCAGTGCCAGCGCGGCTCCGTTGCAACGCCCCAGCTAAATATTTTAATTAGCTTCGTCGATCATAAAACCCGGGAGGGGAAACCGTGGCGTTTTACGATCTGCCAGAAGCAGCAGCTCCACTCAGTAGTAGTGTTGTAGTTGGGTTCCTGTGTCGAAAGAGTTTGCACAATGGAACGCCTTAAAACGAAAACGCATTAAATTTTAATCATGAACTCGCTCTCGCCTAACTGGAACATAAACAGGGATCACGGATCAAGTTCGGCAATGAAATTCGAAGCACATTCTTTCGGGCTGCAAAGAGATTAGTCAACAAACTTTTCAGGTTTACTACTTTTTATATCGATTTTTGCCTCACGCTCTTTGCCAATAGGATTTAAATCAATATAAAGTGATAAAAGTCAGAGGAATTAAAATTGGGAATGTGATTTAGACTTTCGTGGGAAGGTCTATTTTCTATCCTGTTCTTATTTTTTTTACGTTGTCCAATTAGAAAAATAAAAGTAGCATATTACTAAAATTGAGGATTTAATTAAATAATATTTATCTGTGTTTTTCTTTATATTCAATTAAGGTAAATGTATAAGTCTTATTTACTAACTTTAAAGTAGATGATTAATCCCTCCTTTATAAATTTATTTTCAACTGCTTACTTGGGTGGCTTTCAACCTTTCCTGAGATCGGCTTCCTAATCAAAACTTCCAAGAAAACTTAGAGGTCCCCATGAAGATCATCATCATTCTGATCACTAATGATTGTCGGGGCTTCCTGCCTTCGTTGGGGCCACTCGAGTCGATCAATCGTCCGAAACACATAAGACCCCAATGTCTGCAACCCCTTTTCCTATATTTTTTTTTATAAATTCTCAAATTATCAGTTTATGGCCGCCTTTTGGTTTTATGAACCGATCACGTACTAACCATTCAGACGCGATCATTTCGCCAGCGCCTCTGCCATTGCCAACGGCACTGCTAAAATCTGTCCCTCAATTTCAGATGCTACAGTGAGCGCTGGCTTAAAGGGAACTTTGGCTACACTTATTTATTAAGATCTTCAAAAGATGTAAGAGTCCATATCAAATTTTATTTTAATAATATCATAAAAACCAAATAGGAAAGCAAAATTGCGTAAGGTTTAAAATGATACATTATACACTATCATAAGGACTTGTTGAATGCCCAGACCCGTTGAAAACCATAAACCTAAAATTCAGATGATTCCGTTAAAAACAAACACTAATTATTAATAATTATTATTTAAACATTCCAGTGCTCACTGTTCTTTTATATTTCCGTTGCCATTTCTATCTTAACCCCTTGCAGTCCCCGTCCCTACAATTCGCCTGCGTGCGAATCTTTTGGCCGCGGCTTAGTGTGTCCGTGATCCCCCCTGCCGCCTTTAACCCCTTCGGACCCCAACCCCGAGAATGGCCCATTGTTGTATTTGTTGCCGGAGCCGCTTCGGTTCATTTTTAGCGCATTTTTATCGACTGCACAGCTAATTAAAAGTGAAAAAGAACGTCGAAAAGAGACTAAACAGCGGATCCCGAGGGTCTTCGTGGCGCTTTTGGCTTGGTAAAAAATTTAACAAATTATTTAATGATAGATGGCTGTTAAATTGACTGACCCGTCTGGATCTTAAACAATGGCTTATTGGCGGGCATTAAGTGATTAGATAGAGAGGGGACCTAACGAATCGATCGAAGTGGCTTGTTATGGGATTAGCAACGGCTAAATTCGATGAACTTTTCATTTTCCATACACAATGGTACTCGAGGAAATCCCCATATGAAAAGGGCAGGCATAAAGCAAACAAATGACAATTCGAACCGTTTCGTAATCCCCGAATGTCGCACAATTGAAATATGTAATTAATTATGCCCATAGGCGGTGGTCGCCTGCTGTTTATTTTTCTGCTACCAGAAAACAACAACAGCGAAACAAAAAACGAAAGCCGAAAACCGAAAAACAACAAACATTTTTTCGATAGAAATCTACAAAACTATTTGCCACACACTGACAGAGGCAAAGTTTGGAGTTTTTTTCTGAAAAGTGGGGGCAGAGGGGACCGCCAGCAGCTTGAAAAGCGTCGTTTTTTTTTGTGTTTGTTGCTGCTCATATTTCGATTTTAATGAATCCACTCTATGATTATCTTGATTACGAAACAGTTCCCAAAAAAAAGCGCCACACAAATAAACCATTCAAATGAAATACTCACGCCCACTCAGCCAATAGCTAACAACAAAAATAAAAACAATAACAAAAGCACATATAAATACATGAATGCATGGAGAGTTATCGCTATCCCCATCTCTGTCGTCTGCTGCCGTCTCGCCTGGTGGTCGCTGCGTCGGCAAACTACTGAAAATATTAATTAAAGGCCATAAAACCAACAAAATGTTAATAAGCAGTTATCATCCCGTGCATTTCCAGTTCAAAATTCAAATGAAAATTAAAGCAAATGCAAATTTTACGAAACATTTGCGAAAAAGTGTGCTCGAATTTTGGGAACTAGAGCAGCTTGTGGATAAAATTAAGTAAAACTTCATTAAATAATTTACATAAAATGAAATCATTTACATAGTATAACAGAAACAGAATATTATTGTCTTCTAAAAACATAAATATTTAATACTAAAAAAAGTTCAATTATTTTAAAATCCTATTGTTAAAATGTTTACTTTAATCGTTTTTTCTTAATCATAATCATATTTAATTACCCTTTGATAGTTTCTATTTATAAAGACTCTTCTTCATTACACACCCCTTGATTAGAACATTTAATTTGGTAATTGGAAACACAAACTCTTGGTATTTGTGTGGCAATTATGCTGGCCATATCCCATAACGCAATTTAATTGTTTGCCATTTTGTAAATATTTTTGTTTTTTGTTCCCTGATTTATATCACGATCAGTGGACTGCAGTAGTCATTGATTTTTATTGTTCGCGCTAGTTAAACTTTTATTGACTTTTAATTTCATTTGCCGTATTTAGTTTATGCTAATGGGATTACAATTTTATGGGAGAGTTGTGGCTTTCCCATTTCGAGTGCCATCTGTGCATATTTTTAGGACCGACTGGATTAGAGTGTGCGTGCTTGTGATGGATGATGTGTGAAAGGGATGGACTTACACTTTCAACCCGACACCTTTGAAAGGCATAATATTTTATTTACAAACGCTAGAAATTTTTTAATTACAATCATAAGTCATTGTGGAATCATAGGACAGCACTCCTGCTCATAAATTTCACACTCAACTCATTTCCTGCTCATTATCATATATCCAGCAATTGTACAGAGACCCCAGACACAATCTCAATGCATTCTGGGTTGGGTTTTTAAGTTTTTGGGGAACCTCAGGCCTAAGGATGCACTGGAAGAAGGCACTAACTGCAAGAAATGCTGGAACTATAGGTACATAAATAAAATTGTATTATAAGTTTCAAAGGAACTAATGAGTTCAGTATAGTGTCTAACGCTTTTCAAATAATAAATAAAAGTCATGGCATTTTACTAAAGCATTTTCAATATTTTAGTAACAAATATGAAATAAAAATTTTTATAAATATTACTTAGAATTGTTTGTTTCTTTGAATATTTATTATATTTACTATTAGTAGCTGTACTATGAATTTATTGGATTACTTAGTCGAGCTTAATTTATTTAATTGACTTACTGTATTAAGTCTAGTTAGTTAATTTTGTATGTTTTATGTTTTATTAGCCACCTAATTAATAACCTAATTTTTCCCCAGTGTGGTGGATGGATAGCGGGAAGGCAGAAGCATCCACACTCGTGGCCTGTCCAAAAAACCCACTCAATATAGGGGTTTGGTACTTCGGTGAGTGGGCGTCCTGGGTCTTCGCATATCTGCGTGAGTTTCTGTATCTGAGCGCCGTATCTGTGCCTCCATGTGTTTGTCCATGAGATTTGTGGCCTGGGCGGATCCGGATCCCTGGAGATGTTGGGGAAGGTAATCATGCTGTCACAGTCGCTAATTTCAATTATCTTGAGTGTGCACGTATACGTAATTTGTTTACTTTTGAGCACCCAAACAAACGTCCCGGCGAAGCGAGGAAAAGAAGGCAGAAGAAGGGCAGCGCATCCGCATCCTTCCAATAAAGTTAAACACGTACATTAAAGTGCATTTATAAGTTTCGTGATTCCCTGGCCTCCTCATCTTTTTCGGCTTTGGCTTGACAATCAAAATGTCATTTCATTTCGTTTGGGAAGCTCGCAAATCCGCAATTGAGACGCAACTTACATGTCATTAACAAGGCTTAAGCCAAACGACATGACAGTCAAACAGGCAGTCAGTCCGTCCGACTGTCAGTCCGTAGAGAGAGTGACAGAGAGGGCGAGTGGCGGCAGAGGGAGATAGGTTCAGGGACGACAAAGGGAATGTCAACATTTCCGCCTAGATAAAGCCGAATGCACTGCAAGGTTGCCAAACTTCCTGAGGTGGCCAGTAATGTCAGGTCGGCTCGCATCTATAATCAGAGGAGCTTAAGATGTAAATGGGTAAACAATATTTGGATCAGTGAGTACAGGAGGAATTATAGTTTACAGGTCATTGTTTGTATTCAGCAATGAACTTAATAATTTGCTTTGGTAACTTGACCGTATTAATTTATATACAAATTAAGGACTTATTATTTTATAAATAACATCCATTTCAGAAAGGTGATACATTTTAATTGTATAATTTGGAAAACTAGATTACTTTTGGTTAACGATTTAATGTGTTATATTTTGTATCTTGTTTCGATAACATACAATAAAATAAATCAAAAATAATAAAAGAATTCGATTGGAATTAATTAATTGGAATTAATTTTAATACTAATAAAATTAATAATAAAAGCATGTGTGCTGGAAACAACAAAATATGCTCGATTCATATAAAGAATTCTTGTTATTTTCCAAGTTAAGTGCGCATTTATTTAGTTTAATATATGTTATTAAAAGCCCGGCCTAATTTGATACATTACTAGCCCGATTTTGTATCCCTGCGCAGTTGCCGCACTTCACTTAGAGTGCTAATGAAGCGTGGCAACCGGGCAACGGACGGATATCTCACCTCTCAAGCAGAGCAACTCGCCCCGGCTGTAAATTGGCCAATTATCAGCATTTGAAATATGGTTTACCTGCCACAATTCTCCCTTTTCCTCTACCTGCATTCCTCGGCCGTAAAAGGTGAGCCAGCGGTGGTGAGCAAGCGGCACTGGGGATCGGGCATCGAGAATCGGGACTTGAGAAGGCAACAAATGCATTTTTATACATACAGCGACAAACGCACTTTGACCTTTCTTTGCTGGCAAAGACAATGCACATTGTGTGGCAGAGAGCCAGAGTGAGAGAGAGAGATGCAGCGTCCACACCTGCCCGCTCCTAAATGCACGCACAATTCCTTTATGGAAAAAGATACACACCTTTATTTTACACTTCCCAAACGTATCTTTTCTGGACACCGGCATTAATGAACCGACTTCACACTCGAAAAACTACCTGGGGTAGAAAAGTTATTGATTATTTAACAAACGCTGGGAAATTAGGCAGCGATTTATAGAGGAAAGCCCTTTCGGATATGCACTTTGATAAATTAATACAATATCGTCTGGGCTGGCCATTCAATTGATTTCGAAATTCATTAGCGCGCCGGTAACGGGGCAGCAGAGCAACGGAGGCGTCTATGATATAGGGACAGTGTCCAAGATCGGGGTCTCCACTTTGATTTCTATTCATCGCATATTCCCCTTCCCAAGCTCTTTTTTATTCTTGGCCCAGAACTGTGTCTGGCTTTATTGCAGTTTGGAAATAGATGAGCTAACAGCTGGAGAGTGAGTGCCGCACTCGAGCAGATTAGATAGCAAATGGTCGTCCCCTTTGAGGCGGTTCAGCCATTGGAGGGAGTCGGAGGCTACAATGGAGCCAAGGGGGCAATCAGATGCAACAAGTAGGGATTATCCCCGGGCTCGAGATGTTTTCGAATTCGAATGGAAACTATCCGGGCTGAGCAGCACAAAGGCTGGCAATTTGTTGGCTTGACAACCTGAAAAAGAGCTTAAATTATGGGCGAATAAAGCAACATTAAAAAGAGTTGGTGGATAAACATTTCGAACAGAGAAATGGACTGCGACTCGTGTTTATACCAAATCGATAGATGACTTTTTGTATCAATAAAGCACAGCCAGCATTAAAGCCTATTTTTCAATAATCCAAATGATGTGACAAGACATCGTTGCTATAAAAAAATTCAGGCACCTGAAAGAAATTTGTTAGGTCGCTGTATATACCTAAATTTTTAGATACATACTTATTGGGTATGTGATTTATTTATTATATAACTAAAAAGCAAGTCTTTAACCAAGACTTTCTTCGATTATTTATAATATTTTTTTAATATTTTAAGTAATCCTCTCACATTTTGATTTCGCCTCTTACGACTGAATGACTAAAAATATCGACGATACATCGAAGGAATCCCCTAATTATATTATTGTTCTATGCTAATTTTGACATTGGTTTTTCAACTCAAACGTCCCAATCAATAAGTAAATAAGATGAACCGAAACAAAGATTATAAGAAAAGGATAGGATTGAGAATACACCAAAATCAAGTTATTCAGCCGTGATGTATAGTTAAAGAGAGGGTATTTAATTTAATTTTTCTTGACTTTTTTACATTTTTTATTATACATTCCAAGGTATTTTAAGAAAATTGTATAAACGTTTTACATCGTTCATGCACAGTAGACAAAGTTATGGGTATTTGAATGGAGGTCGTTTAAATCAAAAGATTTGGAACAATGTTATATTAGACTTACTTTTCAGAACACAAAAGAAGAAATTAAAATTTAAGGGAATGAATTTATTTATTTATTTCGTGAAGGATATCCATTGCCCCTCATAAATGATTGTTTTAGAAAAATGGGAAGTGAATCAATATTTTACTTTGTTGATTAAAAAACGGATTTCACCAGGTGAAAGTCATTTAAAGGTCAGGGCAGTTCACATCTTTTGTGTGACTATCAACATGAATAATGAATTTTTTTACTCATAAATCCACACGCATTATAGACTATTTTGCTAGACAGATTCCACTCGTGTTATCAACATGTTTGTGCATCACATATTCCGGACCGTTCCTGTCCATGGACAAGACATGCGGAATCGAACCACAACAAACCGAGGCAGAGCGTAAACAAACGTCAATGCGTTCCACAGCATGCAACAAGCGGGGACGAGTGAGAGGCGGAACACCCGAAGCGGCCGCACGGCAGCTGCTGGGCCGAAGCGAAACGAAACAGAATGAGTGTAACAGAGTATCTGTATCTCGGCTTGTGTAAACCCATCCGTTCGGCTGCAAGATACAAATTCGAAGTTGGCGGCAGTCGCGTTTTTTTCGTCGGTTGGTTCGCATGTGCTAGGTCGTCCCGTACCGGTGGACGTTTGAGTTCGTTCGGTGGATGTTCGTTCGCTCCGGTATCGGATCAAGAGTGGCGCCGTGGACTCAGATATTCTAGTGAATAGAAGAATTCAACAAAGCAGCCTAGTCGCGGGCGCTGTGTGCTAACCGAACAACGCGAAATGAGTGCAAATCTATTTTAAATGGTGTGCAATTAAGGGAAGGGGAAGAAAATACTTGACAAAATGCATTCGTGCGAGATGCGTGGCATGCCGCGGCGGTTGCAGCCTCACCATTTACCTAACGAAGGCGGAATAAGAATCAGAAATAAAAACAAAAATAGAAACAATCGAGGAGCTCTTGGCGACCGTCTAAAAATAACCAAACTCGATCGCATGAGTCGGCCGCTGGTGAATTTCCCGATTTTCCCACTGCTCCCGCTGCTCCTCGCGGGATTAAATGGATTAACACAAGTTGGAGCTCTCAAGGGTAAGTGTCAACAGATGCCTCTGCAACAACTAAGAGCCGCAGACACCATTTGAAGGGCGATATGACAAACTATTTCCTCCCGGAGCCAACGCGAAAATCCTTTGTGGCTGCCTATGCATATGACTTCCGCCGCCCGAGTCTATGCACTCCCCCGTTTATTTATTAGCCTCATTTGTTTCCATTTACGTTTTTTCGTCTCCATCTTTTTGGCTATTTTTGGTTGCAACAACACACCAGCAACGCAGTGAAATTAAGGCACTGCGGTTTATTTATGCCTGCAACGTTCGCTAATGGATTTTAAGGCCGCTTTATAGACAACGCGACATCGACTCCGCTCATAGACCCATTATTCATGCAGCTCTCCCTGAAACAATGTTTCTTCTTCTCTCTTTCTCATTAGAGATGAGCATTATGTGCAGATATAGTAGATTTGGACGTATGTTTTCAGCTAGGAGCCCGAACACTCAAATCATTGGAGTAGAGAGAGAGTTCTGTGTGAGAATGTTTGACAGGTTTTCTTTTTATACTGCAATGGATTCAAATTTACTAAACTGTAATTTAGCCTCAGGGCCACCCAAATTACATTTCTTTATCATAATCAACAAAAAAGAAAACAAAGATAATGTTAACCCAGTGAACCCACTTAGGGATCGCGTTCGGGGAAACTAAATACAATTTCCAAAGAATACACAGATCGAATTACAAATCGAACTCCGGAGTGAAACGAACAAAATGCATGTGTAGAAAGACATGTAGAAAACACTGACAGATGAGGGTAACTCGAAGCAGAAAAAAATGTATACCCCTAAGGGAGGATCACGGGAAAGATCACTCACCAGAAACCGAACTTTAGATAAATGAGTAATGAGTTTGCAGTTCGTTCGCCGCGAAAGACTAATCAAGCGCGTATACAAAGATGGTTTCCCCAACCAATCTTACAGCTGATTACAAGAAAATCAAACAAAGAATGGAGTTTGCGGCTTTGTGGTTTTGGAATGGAAGTTCGGAGAGAAAACTAAGGCAAAATGGTTTGAGCTTGAGGTTAAAAGCAACGTTGATTTGCCCCATTCGGCGATTTCATGGCTCGACAAATCCTCAGATAAAACATATATCTAAATGAGCTTAAGCCGTCACACCCCTTTGCAACGCTGCTACGCTGAGAATGTTGTAATCTAATGCTTATTAAACGCTTTTTAATGCCGAACCAGCGACTCCCATTCCACCGATATCGGCGTGGACACACGCAACTCGGATTTTTGAAGTTGGATTTCGGATTTCAGTAAACATTTAGCACGCAACCTGAGGCTGTGCCACGGGTACGACGAGTATCTGTATCCCGGTTCTTCTCCGCTCTTCCCATGTGATGTGGCAAGTGTTGCACGCGACGCTTGGCGACGTCGCTCGTTTCATATAATAAATTGTATAAAATTATCTGCACTGGCACACGACAGGATTTTCCCTGCCCCAGTCAAGGAGCTACGGGCCCTGGTGGTGTGTGACCAGCGACTTTTGCCTTTGGGTGGTGGGTCAATCGCAGTCGGCTTGAGAATCTGTCGGGGTCATAAAAATTATCGCCCTCAACAAAGTTGCAGGGTTGACAGTGAGGAGGCAGCCAGGAGCAAGCAACCTTCTAATGCCACTCTGGGGAGCGTTTTTCCAGCTAACTGGACTCATTGCACTTTTTTCTCCTTCTTTTTTTTTGTGTCTCCGGGGGTGGCAGGGCTTTCTAGGTTCGGGTTTCGCCTTTGTCTTGGCAATTTCTGTTAGCATTTTTCCGTTTTTTGTGTGCCTGCCGCTGCCTCTCGGCTCTTGTGCAATTTTCTCATGTGCATTATGCGAAAATTGGGCTAAGTAGCGGTCTCCGGCTTACTTTCCTTTCCCGGGCGATAGAAATGGAGTCAAGTGCTGTGGCAGCTCCGTAGTATGTTATTTGTTCAATCACATGATTGCCCTACCAATCGCCCGGCACTCAACAAGATCTCCCATTTGCTCCCAGCTGCAGGCCACATAATGAGGGGGGTCTGTGTCTTGCACCGATATGTTGCCACAGAGTTTGGGGGCAGGATTGTGATTGAAAGGCGGTCCGATGTGGGTGGAAAATTTGGGTTTCAGCTGGGGAGAGGTATTGAATATAGGGATATATCTCTCATATACTATTCGTGGAAAGTCCAGCAGGACTTTCGTTCATTCAAATTGAAACTCAATGTATTTAGTATAATATAATAAAACAGTGGAAATAAACTGCGTTCTGTAAAAGATATTAGTAATGTATTATTAAGAAAACATAGTCATCCGGCAAAATACCTTAATTATTACTGCCAAATTTCCACTACTTTCTTAGAAGGTCCCAAAGTCTCTTTTAACAAACAAATATGTCCTCCCTCCACTGGGAAAATCATTCGACTACTAATTGCTACTAACTACAGCTGTAGCTCTTCTTGCTGCGGCTAGTCGATCTTGGGTCGGCTATTTGCCAACCAAACAATAATTAATTATTTAAAACAACAGTCCGGGCTGGGCCAGAACACAGCAGCAAGAACAGCAAGAGCAGCAACATGGCCAGGAAAGGCTGAGAGGCGGCGAGCTGGACATGGTCAGCACAGCGACGTGGTCTGAGCCAAGTTTTGCCTACGCAAAGATTTTTGTTATTTCTTGCTTCCTGGAGATCTGGGACCCAGCTTGACAGCCAGTCCAAATCGCCACGCTGGAGCCGGAGCCGAGCCGCGTCGGGCCGTATACTTGATATAGCCGTGGGTTTTATGTACATTTTGTTGCCGTTGCTTTGGTTGTGATATTAAAAATAAAGGAAAATTAAGCCTGGCAGCCGCGTAAAATGCAAACTTGCATCCGAAATGTTGCAGTTATGCCAGTTGGCGTTTAAAGCCGTTGTTACTGTTGCTGTTGCCGTTTTTGTTGCAGTTTCTGGCCACATTTTTGCATGCAATGCGCCTGGAAAATGGTTATTTCTTTTTTTGAGAAGGCGTTACTGGATTTTCCGAAAAGCGCCTTTTTTTCGTTGCTCGCTGCCCGTTTATATTCGTTCGTGGTGGTTAGCTCGGAGCAAATCTGAGCTTGGTGAGAAAAAGGTTTGCAAATTGCATTGGAAATGCTATGTGTGAAGGGGTGGGGAATCGCACGAGAAATGGGAGAAAGGAGCCAGCGGAGGGTGCAATTGTAACCGGAGGAGGAGGATATGCAATTCTGGAGAGGTCAATCAACATGGAAATTTGATTCACAAGTTATGGGAAAGGCCGTGAGGGAGATTGCCTTGGCTTATCTTTGGATATTTATTAGAAATAGGCCTTAAGAGGCAGCACCATGAAAGTTTACATATTAGTTTTATATTTTATCAATCCAATCCAACAGATTTTCCAGCCTTCTGCTGCAGGGAAAACGGTTTACAGTTAGGCAAAATGAGTTAGCTGGAAGAGCAACAAGTCTCCGTGGCTAATACGTATTTAATTACACAAATCTGAAATTTCCGGCTGCTCCGAAAAGAGGTTTGTCTTTGTCTTTGTCATTTATCCTTAAGCAAGTCGTCGGCAGAGATTTGCATATTTGCACTTGATGATGCTGAAGTTGAGCCGGGTTGCAAGTTGCACGTTGCAAGTTGTAAGCTGCTGCTGCTGCTGCAGACATACCCGCCAGCAATCGCCATTTGAGTTTGGCTTTGAGTTCGGGTCCCGGCTGCCTACGCGCGGCGAGGAAATTATGAAAAATTTTCAAAGAATCGCCTTGAGTCATCGTTTGCAGTCAGTTGCCACAACGTTGGCGTTGCATTTTTGTCTCTCTGTGTCTGGTGGTGGGGGAAAAGTTTATAATTTGTTAACAAGCCCAAAGAGATCGGCGCCGCTGAGTCCGGGCAATTATGACAAGTTGACAAACGGCTTAATCTCAATCGGGGACTTGCTGTGCGATCCTCGAATCACAGAAGATGCGACGCCCGGCATTTAAATCAATAAAGCAGCGAGTCTCGTCGATCGCCCGGACGTTTATCGCATTCGGGATATCTAATATCGGATGAGGAGTTGGACTGGGACTGGGACTGGGACTGCGACTCGGAGTTCCAGTCGCGCCGCGACCAAGTCCAAGTGCCGTGTTTTAAGCCTTTGCCAGCGAGTGCGACACATGCAAATTGGCCAATGTTGCTAAACAAGTTTCGCGGTTGTTGCTTTTGCGGCTTGTACTCACCTGCGTACGACGACAACAACACAGGCGACCAGCAACGACAACAAACATGCAAAAATTGGACTGCTGACTCTGCGTGCAAATAAGGCAACAACAACCAGCTCGAGTTGGCTATAAAAAGGCGCTGCCGTTGCAGACAATCAGCCATAAATCTAAATGACTGTCAACCCAGGCGAAACCTACAATGGAGTCTTGTTCTTGCAGCAGCAACATGTTGCCAGCCATCCAACCGCTCCGGCACCCGGTTCTCTGGCCCCTCACAGTCGGAGGAGCCCCAGACTCATTTGCTGACATTGGCGGGCCGCTGATAAGACACTAAAATATGCTAAAAAGCTAAAATAAACTTGATATTGATATTGCGGTGGCATTGCCAGTGCCATAAAGCAAAAAAGCATTTAGTTAGGGATCATGGAAGGAATTGAGACGGTGGCGGGGATGCAAAGTGGTTGCTAAATTATGGCAAATGCCGCTGCAATAAAAATTAGGAATAGATGTAAGCACGTCCTTAAAGTAATAATATGCAATCGAGACAGGAACCATATTTCAGGTTCTAATGAAGGCTGTCAAATAAATATCAAAACTTATTGAAGTTGTTGTTTAAAATGAGTTTTTTTTAATTTGTTACTGAATAATTAAGAACAAATACCAAATTGAATTAAATTAAATTTTAGTGTATCTTCTTGTTGAAAAAATATCTTATATTTACTTACATATTTTTAACTACTCGAAATAGTTTATACAACTTTAACTTTTGAACTGCTTCAATTAAGTAATAAATGTAAAAATACACCAAATTACTCCCCAATTTTAGTTCATATTTCAATTCCAAGTGGATATATTTGTGTATAGATGATTCCCCTTAATTTGATTAGGCCCTATCAAATATTCAACAACTTCATTTCACTCCATTTTCCATAAACCTCTCGAACAAATTACGCATAAATTTCGAGAGACGTTTCTTAGGTAACCAAAGCCGTCGTCGTCCCACTAAAGTTAGACACTTTTAATTCCAGGTATCGCCGTATCGAATTATTTTTATAATTCCTTTTTTCGTTTGCTCTCCGCAGTCAGCTGGGAGTGGGCCGCCACCTGCCCACGTCCGTCTGAAGATTTGGTAGCTTTTGCCATTCAACGAGTTTGTCATAAAATTAATTTGGTTTTTAGTTGGCTGGCTGCTGATGAGGATGATGGTCCTCGGCCTGGCCAACCTGCTCGGTGCGGACTGAGATCTTTACTGGTTTACCCCTCTTTATTTGTGACTCTGCTGTTTGCTTTTCTTTCTTTTTACCAAGCTAATTTATTGCACTTTTGCGACGACGGCAAATGGGGAAATGCGATATGCCAATCACTCGAGAGTGCGGCGACACTTTCCCAGCTCTCCGCATTTCACTGCGTGTGTCTTCCCATCGGGGCATGCATTTAAGATAAGGCCTCACTTGTCGCCTTTCGGTATTTCCACTTCAACTCGAGCCGATTCTTCTTTGTTTTTTAGCATAGCATTATTTACATTTTGAAGACTCTCGAAAGACATCAAGCGAGCGGCCTGCATTCGTTTTTCCTCTCCTGCTGCAGAGCTGTCTATCCCGGGGATCGTTTCGAATTACATTTGTGTGTGGAATTGTTTACAGTTTTGGGAAACGCCGGAGAAGTTGGTAAACATTGCAATCAGAATTTAGAACTGGGTTAGACCGGGGCGGGTGTGGCCGGGGGAGTAAATATTTAATTAGCAGACGCACCTTGTGGGAAATGGTTTGGCTTGTGTGGGTCTCCCTCGCGTTTCTGGGAAATGCTAAAAACCCAACGCCAGCCCAGAGTTAGCCAGAATTTCCAGCAATTATTAACCGCTGAAGGGAGCACAGGAATCTGCGCTGGCTGTACAAAAATTAATTAAAAATGCAGCGGCAATTAATCAAGTGAGAGAAGGACGAGGCAGAACAGAAAAGCGGGGCATGGAATTTGCATAGAACGTTCGCCGTTCGGCATTCGGCGATCGCAAAGTGATCATCTGACGGCTGAGTGATCTTTCTTTATCTGAGATTGATGCGCATCGCGTGCAGGGAGAAACATTCAGCCGCAGATCCGATCCACAGAGACCATATCGCGATCTCTGGGC
This sequence comes from Drosophila nikananu, assembly GCA_008042635.1. NCBI lineage: Eukaryota > Metazoa > Arthropoda > Insecta > Diptera > Drosophilidae > Drosophila > Drosophila nikananu. Next base: position 56,940 of record VNJV01004782.1, on the reverse strand, counting down.
AGCCGCAGCATGATCATTAATAAACCGCTGTGAGCTGTCAATAGGCATCAACGTCCAGCGATCTGCGATCGGGGATCTGCCAAGTCGGCGTTCTGGGGAAACGAGGCGGGAGACGAGGTGGAGCAGGAGGCGGAGGAAAATATCTCCTCTTCCTTGGAGATGGCTGAAATCAACACGGGGATCAACTGCGGGGACTGAGTGACAGTGTTTGGCACTCGACTTGGCTCTGATTCGGTTCCACTGTGACAATTGCCAATTGCCCCGCCGATGTGATAACTTCATTTGATGAATCTCAACGGATATCGTTGCGGGAGCCTCTCCTTTCGGATAGTAAAAATTGTTGATCTGTAAACATTCTCAGGCTTTTGAGACAGCAGATACCTAAACATGTCGCTTTGTCTTATAAACAAAAATTCAATAATGCATAAATACGGAGAAACAAACTGCAAGAGGAGGAAAATTAAAGGAACATGGGAACGAAAGGTGGAGGGTAGACAGGCCTTTGGGGTTGCCTTCTGCAACATAAAATAATGATGATGAAAATGTTGCACATGCCGGGGTACCAGCCTGACAATGATGAGGCATGATGACAGACCAACAAATCGAAGGCTTCGCAGGCGCAGGCTGCGGGCCAAACCTGCCACCGATGTTGCTTGTTGGTGGCTGTTGCTCCTGCTGCTGATGTTGCTGCTCCCTGTCGCTTTCGCAATCGACAGCAATCGTCATCGTTACCACAACACAGTGGAGCACATTGTAAAACATCCGCACAAAAGAGCAAGAACACGGAACGGCAATGAACGGCAGCCACTGCAGCTAAGTGAGGGTAAAAAACGATTCCCAATGGCGATGATGGGAGAATTTGTATTTGAGGAATGTGTGAAAATCATGTTTATGCGTAGATGCAAAGTCAGAAATACTTGAGGTATTAAATTTAAATATTAACACCTTTAAAAACCTAATTCTATCTATTCTATCACAACATTAAAAGCCATTTCTTCATGTTATATTTTCATCCCAAATCAATGCCCACTCCTATACCATTTTATACTTTTTCATTATGCTAAGAAAAGTCAATCCCCTCTGCATATCAGCCTGAAGTCCTACGCATCTCCTACCTTATCTTTTCGCCTTTCATTTTTATTAACGAATCCTTTATCATCCAACGCATAAACCTCAATGCAACCTCCCTGATCCCCCCTCGAACCGGCATCAATTTTCTGTCTGTCTGCCACACGGAAAAAACACAAAAAAAGCGAAAATCTGCCGTCGGGCAGAAATTAATTTTTCATAATTTTTTTGCGCCCCTTTTTGCTGCTGCTGTTGTTGTATCCGCAACTTGTTCGCCATCGTTTTCCCCTCCCGACGCCGCCATTGACTTGGCAGTGTTTTGTGAAAATACATCCCGACTTTCTGGCCAGGTCAAGGTTGAGTGAGTAAAAGGGGGCAACAAGGGCGGCGGCGGCATCATTTTTTGTGTTATTATTAAAGTTGATTGTCAAATGCTTGGCCCTTAAGTGATTTTATAGGGCTTTAATTGGGCGGCCAGCGGGATGTTTGAAGCTGGCCCAAAGGGACAACGACAGGCAGAAGGCATGCGGCTTAATTACTCACAGTGGCCAGAAGGCAGAAAATATCTTTTCCCTTTTTTTCCCCCTCTCTTGTTGGCTTTGGCCAGGAGGCGAGGAGGTTTATGCCATTCAAGGTGCAAACTTGCGCGCGACAGTTTGTGCTGCTGCTGTCGATGTTGCTGCCGGGTGACTGTTGACAGCATGACGTGACAACATGCAATGCAAATCGTGTGACACGATGCCCCAAAGGGTTAATGTATAAATTAAATTTTTGCACTCGCAAGGCCAGGTTACGTACTCGTATCTCGCATCTCTATTAGCTCCAGATCCGATGCCGATCCGATACGTGCAGCAGAGGTCAAGACTCCCAAAGACCGACCACAGGCAAGGCGGAGCAATAACAAGAATTGCCAATAAAGAAGTTGCCTTAACTTGGCTTAGCGAAATTTTCACGCTCTCCCACACACACAACGCACGAAAGTAAGACTTGGAAAAGCAATAAGTAAGCGAAACAAAGACCAGACATAAAAGTTGTATAATTTCGCATTGGCAGGTCTAATCCCACCGCCAGGTAGGAACCCACACACAATCGCACACCTAAATCCCCCAGAAGACCGAGGGAGAGCGGCAGAGGAGAGTGAGGGACCAAAAGTATTTATGATTATTATATATATTTTCTGCTATTCCCTTCGTTCGCCAAAAAACCAGCTGCTTTTGATGTTTTCTTTTTGAACAAATTAAATTTGGGTGTTGGGTTGGGCGCCAAAGTTTTGGCAATAAAATTTAACAATTCCCCGCTACAGTTTTTATGATTATCTCTCCCTTCTGGAGGACTCGCCGGGGCAACCATTTCCATTTACAATTCCGTTTAATGCGAGTCCAAGAAGTTGCCTAATTGTGGCGGGAAAAATCTATTTGCCCGAAAATGCCCGCAAACACAAGGTCAGAGGCAATTCGAGCCGCTCTCAGGGAGTGGAGGGAAGTCAGTGTCGGTGTCTGTTTCTGTTTTTCCTTTTCCCCGCCGCTGGAAAACTGCGTAGGTAGAGAATTCCGATGGTGCAGCCGCAGCATCTCACAGCTCAAAGAAAAGAAAATCGAGCCGAACCGAACCGAAGCAAGTCAAACAAAGGAAAAACAAGAAACGCATTCCCGACATGAGAGACCAGCCAGCAAGTCATAAATTTTCCCCGAAAAAAAAACCCAGAAAAACAATAAAAACGAGCCCAACAAAAGGAGAACACGAATCGAAGCAGCATTGAAAAGCAAATAGTCGAAGAACTCCGAAATAAAGAGCCTGAAAAGGTTCCTCCGGAGGCAGGGAGTCGTAGGTAGGCGGCCGGCAGGCACTATTCGATGGATAGATAACTGCACTCGTGGGCCGGGCAAGCATCCAAAGTATCTTAAGTAGGTTTCTGGCCTAGGTAGAAGCATGCAGGTGTCATTTGCCCGCAGGGACAATCGGGGCACAGTATTTATTCGAAAGATTGGCTCGAAACGAAAGAAAACACAAAAACCATATGCTGAGGGAAATGGGAAAGGAGGCTGTATTGAGGATAAGATATTTGAGGATCTTGGCCAGGGAGAAAGGCATGCTGACAGGGCCTTAAGATCCTTTGTACAGATTCTAGAATGGAAAAGGTTTTCGAAAACTAGTTTCTGGAAGGTGCAACTAACCGGAAAGACGATTGTTTATATTATATATATATTTACGTAAGGTAACAAGTGTGTTTTAAAATAGATTGTATGTATTCTTTGGAAAAATGCAGTATACTTTGGCAACTGCCGACAGTTAATTTAAACCTCCCCTTTAACAAAATCAAAACCCACACAGAATTCCGTACATATACGTTGGATTTTTAAATTGTTCATCCAAAGCGAACCGCATTCAAAATGCCACAGCCGAGACTTAATACACTTTGTGGCCAGGCACTTAAGCGATCGCTAAACGAACGCATTCGACCAGCCCCGAACCGTATTAATTCGCAGGCTCCTCAAAGAGATACTTCCTCTGCGAAAAGCCCGGGCCCAAAACTCCAGACTGCAGACTCCACTTAGCCAAAGCGATCATTCAAATTTCAGTCTTTAGTCAAATTACAGACTCTTTGGGATTTGGATTTGGAGCTGGAGCTGGGGCTGGGGCTGGGGCTTTGGCTGGGGACTCGGCTAAGCCGTCCCATTCTCCCCGATCTCGCAGCCGTATCTGTGCAATTTTGAGCTACAAATTTGGCGCCCACACAGATACACACACAAATAGCCGAAAATGGCAGCTAATTGGAAGTAAATCGAGTTAAACTTTCTTTCGCTAAGCCGAAAAAAACGCCGCGAATTGCACGCATGAGGCCCGAGGCATTTTGAGATACATGGTATCTTGTGTTGTGTATCTCATAGTTTGCATAGCTAATTAGCCAACTCGAGCTCCGGAGTTGCCGTTCCCGTTCCCGTTGTCGGTGTTTGATCATTGATCAGCACTGAGAGCCCGGCCAGGTCCAAGGCTAACGAACCAAATGTATCTCGTGGAACGTTCTCACATTAGTCACGCGTTTAACATATTTTCGTTTCGTTTCGAGGTCCGTTTTAAATTTAATATATTTTGTACCTGCGGAAGAGCGGGGAGACCGGGGAGGAGTGCCACGGAGCGCTAACGTATGCAAATATTTTAAGCTGCAAATCCAGCGTGCGTAACCAGGGAGAGACAGGAGATAATACACTGGAAATTCATTTGCAGAAAATATAAAAGTGATCAGAGTACATTTCCCGGGTCTAAATGCATTTCTCCTCCATCTAGTCACGTTTCTCTTTAATAGTAATATGGAATATTATGTGCTTCAGTTGTGCCTTGGCCCTATTTTGGTAGGTTATTTCCCAGACTCAGTGCCCCGAGCGTTGGATTTTATTCTCAGTGCCTAGATGGGAGCTGCAGACCCATCTATCTGCATATGCTAAACACAGGGTCCGGCATTGTCTCCCCCAGTGCCAGAGCACTCCCCGGGCCCTCCCCAGTCGAGACCTCGGCTTGTATCTGATTTGCGACAGTCAAGTCAAGTCAAGTCGCGCTATCTGCTTGCTGCCTTTCCTCCTGTGGCCGCTGCTGCTGCTGCTGCTGCTGAATATGGTAAAGAAGCTTTGGTAAAATGCTAGCGAATTAGGAACGCGGAATGCGATCGATACGTGCAACAGGGAGCAGGCAGCAACATGTTGCACATGCCGCAATGTTGCTGCTTCAGTTGCTGTGCCTGCGTTTACCTGTGGTCAACGCGATTCGTTTCCCATATTGCTAATGCGAGGATCCGGGCAGAAAATCGTGCTCTTGGCCACGGGCAGCTGCCTTGCAACTCGGACTCTGTGGAGACTCCGTCTTCGACTCCCGACTCCCGACTCCTCTGCCATGCCAAATGGAGTCTCCCAATGGCAATTAAGGAGCCCAAAACGTTCTGTGTTGCTGCCTGTCCGGGGCATGTCTGTTATTGTTGCTGCTGCGGCTGTGGCTGCTGCTGCTGCTGCTGTTGCTGTTGCCGCTGATGTTGCTGCTCGCAATTCTTAACGGTAATTATGTTGTTCGTTTTGGCAGGCCGCATTTTGCGTAGCCCTCGAATGGATTGAAATTCCCTGCAGTCGCGGAGCTTGTGTTAAATTGGATTAATTTGACAGTAAAATGCAAATGAGCCGAATGCCAAATGCGAAATGCGAAATTAAACTTTTAGGCTGCCATCGCGAACACAGGAACTCGGACATGTTGCTGGCAACAAATTATGTTGCTGCCTCAGCTTCTTTTCAGGCAGCTCCTCTGGAAAGGCATTTTTCTTGTTGCACTCAAAGAAAACTGCATGCCTGAGCAATCTGAAAAGCTAGGAGAAAATATGCAACAGGCTATTTTGAGAGCTGAGCACATTTTATTTTATATTTAAAGCTCTTAATGAAATTGTTTAAATTATTAACAAATATGATGTTTAAGAGCAACTTTGTTGGTTTTAAGAATCGCAAAATACTAACCACTTTTTCCATGTGTGCCTTTTAAAATAATCAACATGTTTTTGGGGGCCGCGAGAGGCGAGGCATTCGCAGCAGCAGCAGCAGAGGCAGAGGCACATGTTGCTGCCGTGCAACAAGCAAAGTGCAGCAATAATTTTTAAATTGAATTTTTTTCCTGTCCGTTGCCGCCAAAGTAAAGCAAAAGCAAACAAATCTGCCCAAAGAGCAGACAAGTTTTCTTGAGGTTTTTCCCCCTTTTTCCTGGCAACTTAGTTGCCTGGGGGGCCAGTCTTGGCGGACTCGCAGTGGCTGCGGCTGCCCTTTGGCAACATGCATCACCAAAGTCGGCGTCGTTTTTCATATTTTTCTGCACTCACATGAGTCGCAGTTTTGCTGCCCATTTTTTGTTGTAATTTTTAATTCATTTTTTTTTTGCTTAGCGAGAGATTGCTTAATCGATTTGCCATGACTCGGGCGCCGGCAGCAACTGATAAATTGTTTTGCCATGTGTTTATTAATTATAGCGAAAATGGAATGTCAGATCGGTGGAGGAGGAGGAGAGGGAGGAGGTGGCGGAGCGGCTCTAAGAACTCTATCAGTGGGTCTTCCAGGTGGTCCCCAAGAGCAACATGCTGCTTGTCCCCCAGCCAGCCAAAAAAAAAAGAGAAGAAAATGAAGAGGAAAAACGAAACATTCGTTTGTTTGTGGCTCATTTTGGTCATTTACAAATGGAAATTGCATTGATTTGCTGCTGCTGCTGGCCGGGGGTTGTTGTATCCCGAGCTGGACCTCCTTCCCGGCGCTCATGATCCGTCGACTACCATCCACTTTGATGATATATTGCCGCCCAAGTAACATTCTTTTCCCCCGTTTGCCTGGCCATATTTGATGGCCAGTTACAAGTTACAACTTACATGACGTGGCTCTGTCCGCAACCCGGCCTCTGATGTTGCTGTTGTCTCTGCTGAAGTTGCTGATGTTGCTGCTGCTTTGTGCTTAGAGTGGCTTCAGCAGCGACTTGAGTTTTTGTTTGCATTTATTAGCATTTTGCCCTTTACTTGCTGCTGCTGCTGTTGCTCCTGTCGCCTGTCAGTTGTTGCTGTTGCTGCTGTGTGTGGCAACATTTTCAATTCAATTATATTTCATGTTCATGTTGCATCGATTTACATTATAATTTGTGTCTGTAGCGGAAGTCATTTGTGGGGCTGAAGAAAAACTGCAACAGAAACGGGCAGCCAAACAGCATCGCCTGGGATAGCGCAAAGCCTTTGGGATATATACCCCTCAATTAAATCTATCTTTTTCCATTCAAAATCATTCACGCTTTGGCTTTGTGACAACCCACAGCTCAATCCAGTGCTCATTCTTGGAGATTTTCCCCACAGCAATCTCACTCATTAGACCTTATAGAATTTGTATACATATTTCTGTAACAAATAGTCTCATAATTTTTTGATTAGTTAGGGAGCGAGTACAAGAAAAGTCGAGCATTTCCCAGTCTCAGTTTTCCCGCTTTTCACATCATCCCATCCCATTGAGTGTCACTTCTATTAAGCGCATCGAATTTCCCCTCTCGCGATGACAGCAGCTGCTATTAGAAATATTAAACACAAATATCCCAAAAATAAACTCGAAAAAAGCTGGAAATATTTCAGCAAGTCAAATAAATATATCATCTGCTTACTTAAGGATATAAAAAAAGACATCGCTTGGCACCTTTGACTCGGGCATATGGCCAGCCAGTCAATCACCCAATTCGTCCATCCATCAATCAATTAGAGGCGTTTTCTTTTGGGGAAAAGCCAAGTTAAAGTGCATTAAAGCCTTCGCCCAGCGCCGGACTCTTGGTGTTTATCATAATAAGCAGAGTAAACAGTCGCTGCCAAGACTAATGAGGGCCGAGAGTGGGGGACCTCCATGATCTAATGTTATGACAGCTCATCAAGTGTCAGCGCAGAATGCTGCGGACGGCCAAGGAGAAGGCGTCTCTCTAATGACATTTACTTTTAACGTTTATTAAATGTTGTGTGTGTGCTTGGTGCGAGAGGAGCTTAAATCAGTTTGCCAGGGGCCAGGGCACTGAGCTGGACATTAGTTGAGGATAATAAGGGTTCGTTTTAATGGCTTTCTGCGCCACCGAAAGGCAGCCCAAGGGTAGAAGTGTTTTAAGGGTAACTGGTTTTACTTTTTGGTTATATTATTTTGGGCTTTATCTGGCTTCAGAATTTGGCAGCAAAATATTTTGTATTTCATATATGAAATAACCATTTCCCTCATTTAAATGGAGTCATTTGCCTTGCATTAATCAAAATTGAAGACATGCCTTTTGAAAGCATTTACAAGCTTAATTATGGAAGACATACAAGCTCTCGATCCCCGCTTAAAGTATCTCACATCATTTAAAAAGCATCTCACTATCTCGCCGCTCTTCAACCTCCTTACTTTGTATCTTTGTATCTCCTTCCGCTCGCGCTATAATAACAGCAATTTGTATCATCATCAAGTCTGCTCTCCGGACTCCAATAATAACGCTTAGAATTTGTTGATTCGTTGATGCCTTCCTTCCTCCTCGTTTTCTCTTTCAATGCGATTTCATGGCTCTTGATTAACGTTGTTTCTGGTTGGTTTTGTGTCGCTTTAGCTGCTGGTACTCCAATTTTCGGTCTCGGTTTCGGTTTTAGGTTCGGACAATGGGCCAGTGCCAAAAAGCCTATTAGCTTTTTGATTTCCTCTTTTCTTCTCGGCCCGGGGCTCCGACGGAGGTTCACTGAACGCTTCTTGTCCGCCCGATAATTATGCGCTTTTGGCAATTAAACGACAGTGGCCCCGCCCCCTGCCTGCCGCCCCTCTCTGGCACTGACTCCAAATATGGCAAGTGTCATAATTCTTGTCAAAAGCCAACCCCCAAGCGACTAAAGTCCACAGACGACGACGTCGACGGCGACAGAAAAACGCGGCGAGCGAAAAAAAACTGCATAAACATTGCTGATTGAAATCAACTTTGGCATGAAATCAATCATCGCAAGAGACGGCAACCCTTCTTTCTTCTCCTGCTCAATTTTTTCCCATTTTTTGGTTCAAGTCTCGCCGTTGTCCTGCCTCTCGCTTATCCGCCTTGGAAATCTTTGCCCAGGGCCGATGAGGCTGTTTATTTTTTCACTCTGTGTTCCATCGCTAAATGGATACCCTAAATGAAGGGTATTATGAAAATTACTTGAATGGATTGGGAGTTGGAATCGAGAGTGTTTTATTTAATCAAATCTTTCTTTGTTTAAAAAAATCTGAGTGCTGAAAGCCATTTCATCTGTTGAACTAATGCGCTGGCAAAACATTAAGTTATAGAAAGACGCCGAACCTTTTGTCCACTTTATCACCAAAACCCACTGGACCAGAAAAATCTGTAGACAATTAAATATGACTTCACTACCATCCCCATAAACTAAGGGCATTTCCCCTTCGACTTCAGGCAATCCACCATCCTTTTCCAAGGCCCCTTCCCCTGGGTCAGTGTTGAGTTTCGCGCTTCGAGTGGCCCTGGATCTGGATGCGGATCTGGATTTCTCGTCTGGCCGCAGGACATGCAACATGTGACATTGAGAGCCTGGCCGCTCGCTCCGGCTCCAAGACCGCTTTTATTAGTGGGCACTTCAAGTCGGTATGTCGGAACCCTCGCCGGGATCGCTGCCTTTATTTATGATCGCAGTCGACGGCTATTGCTTTCTGCTGCTGCTGCCGTTTTTCAGCTCATTTATTCATATTTACATTTAACATGCGTTTTTCTCTAACGAAGTCGGCGTAAATCGATATTCAATAAACGACATCTGTGAGCATTTTTTCGAGCTCTGCTTGCTGCTGCCGGGTTTTGTTGCTCCAAGTCGACCCTTACCCTGCTCGATAATGATCTCTTTGTTGGCCTGCCAGGATGGGCGGGGGAATGAGAGGCAGGCAGCTGGCTGGGTAGCTGGCCTGGCTATCCGGAGCCAGGGGTTACAGATGCATATCTGTCAGGGATGTCAAAACGACAAAACATAATTTATGCTGCACATGCGACAGTCCGTCCCATAAACGGGGTTTATGTGCAATTGTTTATAGGCCTGGTTTTCAGTCTTTGCTCGGCGCTACCGTTTTCTCGTTCTCCGCAAGACTTCCCCGAAAAATCTGGCCCTGCAACCAGAGCCACCTCATTCTCCATGCTCCACATGATTCACTAATAAATTTTATATTTATCTTTTCTCTTTCTAGGTAAGCAAAAATTCCAAAACGATCGGAGCGAAGAGATGTGGCTGCCAGCCGAATTCCAAAACTTTCCGAGACGAAAAAATAATGTGGAGCATTTTCGTCTTGGAAACTGTGTCGCCGCAGTCATAAATCAGACGAGCCATTGACACATTTCCTCGAGCTTTAAGGCATTTTTGTTGTGCGCCTTGTATTTTTAACAGTTCCAACATCTATCAAAAATAATTAATAGAAAACTTGTCGAAATGTCAATGGGCATGACAAATGTAATTAATTTGAAGCCACAAGAAAAATAGACAAATTATGAACTTTGGGGGCTTTTACATCACCCAAATGAATTTTATTCTGGTTTTAGGTTTGGGTTCGGTTTCTGGTTTCGTTCAGCGCTTTGTGCAAACTGTGAAATTGTCCAAATCGGCTTATGAAATAAGCAAATTAAAATCTACATAAAATACAATTAAGAGATTAGGCTGAATGATTAATTGGATTTTGGCTTTGGTTCCAAACTTCTTTTTCCGCGCAGCCATTTTTCCATTTATTATTTAGTTGTCACAATGCATACACTTAAGTTGAGAGTCGGGCATATGGGTTTCGATACATGAAATGTACTTTTGGCAGGTGATAATGACAGGCTTGATGGGATTATTTATTTTTATCGAGGGTGGGATGATGTGGCACTTCACTGGGCTGAGGGTGTGGTCCTCAGAGGGATCTCGTTTGTTGGTTTAGAAACAGATGCGAAAATTAATTTGGAAATATATATTTTTGGAATGAGTATAATATAAATAATTTTCAGCCTAAATCAATCTTCAAATCCATAAAGCTTTGCTCTGTAGAGTATTTCCTTCAACCATTCGCGCCTTCATTATGCACAGTATTCATCATACATCATCTTTATCGCTTCATCTTTTGACAAATGATCTCACATTATAATGCAGATTTCGGATTAGCATAGCTCTTAGCTGACTCTCATAAAAGACCCTATGGATAAGTCCAACTTTTCGTTTACTTCAGCGGGCCACATAAACGTTCTCTTGGCCAATGCAATTTCTCAATAAACCAAACAGTTTCCCACTCAGAACCTTTTTTCCGTTCGCTTAAATGGAGCCCGAAAGGATGGAGCAGATAGAAAACAAAGATATAAACTATAAAAGAGTTGATAAAAAAGCTGTGTAAAAAATATGACATTGATAGCCGCCTTTCCCAGCCATATGTGTCCCTTTTTTGCGTGCAGCAAGCACCTCTCATATATATTTATGACTGGGGACTGGATTGTATGCGAACATATATTCCGGTGGAACCCTTAAAAGGATTTCAGTGTTTTTTCGTTTATGAAATTATTGATAAGAGCCGAGGCGAACTGGCGGCGCTCTTTTTCTTTAGCAAAATGCATATTTCGCTGATAAGCGCGGCGAGTGAGAGGAAACTTGGATCCCAAATTCCCTTTGGCGGAAAGTGGTTTCCATCCTGCGGCCCGGCTCCTCCATCCCTCCGCTCACACATGAGACTTGAATGTCGAATTTAATTAACAGCGCAAAAGTCGCACAAAAATGGAGCCGAGCAAAAAGGAAACAAAGCGGACGGAGAACCCCTTCAGACAATGGAAAAGTTCTTCTAGCGAGGGTTGGGCGGAAAACCGAACCAAAAAAACAAGAGGGGCTCCGGGGGGTTGGCGGTCTGGGAATTTTGTACCCTGCGGCGCCAAATTAACAATATGCGTACAATGTGCGAAAAAAAATCGCAGAGCCAAGACCAAAACCAAGAACAGACATAAAGACCGACTGTCTGAAGTCTGAGTCTGAGCATTTTCCCTGGCACCTTCGGGCGATTTGGCTCATTAGCGACTCTGCCAGACTCGAGTCGGCGGCGTGCTCTGGCATAAATTTGACATTGAAAATGGGAGAGGAAAATGCTCCAGACTAGACGATTGGATCCAGAAACAGTGGTCTTAGGATATAAAAATTGACACAGCAATAAAGTTTGATTCTTAACGCAGAATTGAGTGAATGTAATTCCAAGACAAACTTCGCTGTTGATCAACTGACTAACTAAAAATGGAAGAATAAGGCCCTAATAACAGAATTCAACTTAATTTTGAGTACGATCTTATGTAGAGAGATATTATTACTTATTATTGAATAGCCTTACAAATAAGTAACGTCAAAATAATAATTTAATTTGTGTGTTCTTCTTTCCATTGCATTGCCATGCATTGCCTTTCAAATGTTTGTTCAAAATACATTTATTTTAATATATTCCCAGAACAAGTTACTCCAAACACATTTCTAGATGGTTTGTAATTTTTTCAAAGTACTTGAGCCACTGTAGCCATCGTCTATACTTCAGCAGCTCTCTGCAGGGGAGGCGCCTGCGGTTTCTGGTCTCTTGTTTTGCCTAATCAAATGGTTAGCCCAACGGGATTGACTCCAGATGGAAACAGAGCAAAGGTTCTTGAGGGTTCGTCCTGGACCGGTCCAGGGACAGGCAATATGTTTCTGTTCTATTAATATGCGTATTGCCCAAACAACATTTTGAATAATTTATTTGATTTTTTGATTTCTTCCGCACTTTTTGTGGCTGTCGCTGGTAATAATACAAAACAATAAAAGTCAAAGTCATCGAAGGGGGAAGGCGGCAGGGGGATATACACATATCGTATGAGTTTCCCGAAGCTTGTTGAAAATCCTCACATTATGGACCATAATCCCTGTTGGTTTATTGCGGTTTTTATTGCTGCCCTCGGGTCCTTTTTCGGGCAAATATTTGGCCGCTCTTCAGCCTATCGGGGCTGGCTTTCGTGCCCACCACCCGAGTTTCCTCGGCCTGCCGTGCATATTACATAAATGTGATAATGATTTATGCTGCCGAAGAAAAGTCCGCTTTCCTTCGTTCTCACTCTCAGCGCCTCTGAGTCTCGGCGTTGGCCCACATCCGCCGTGTTGGTAGGTAAATACCAGCATTTAAATAATTGGCAACCGGGCAACTTCCGCTCCAGGATGTTGTTGTTGCTCAGCCTCCCCTTCGTCTTATGCTCCCTCCTCCTGTTTTCCCTCCCGACCGTCTAAGCAAACAAAAAAACAACAATAAGCAGGAGGCGAAGACGAGGCGGTGGCAAGGCGCGCAAACACAAAAGCAAACAAATAAAAACAAAAAACAATACGTAAAAAATTTCCTGAAACATTGTCTTTTTGAGAAATAAAGCGAGAACGTGCCGACTTGGGACTTCTCTTTGCTTTCAGCTTGTCAAGAAAAAGTACTTGAATAAAAAACCAGTTTAAAAGTTGATGATTTTTAAACCAATATACCTATTCATATCTCTATATATTTAAATTGTAACCCCACCCAGACCCTTGTTGAGGCTGTTTAAAAATTAAATTTGGTCCTAATAGCCTTGGCCAAGCATCCCAAATTTACACTTTCCCTTCGGCACTCGGCTTAAAAATTATAAGCGCCTTCGCGTATTTAGTTCCACCGAAAAAACAACAACAGTCGGTAAACACAAATCTGCAATACGCAACACACACTCACCCGGAAGTATGCAAACACACTCCCACACTCACTGTGCTGTACTTTACTTGTACAAAGGCTTAAGTGGCAAAAGTTGTGCAAAAGGCTTACCAACTCCTCCTCCAGCTTTCAGACAGAACGCGCCCCAAATAAGAGCCCCGATCCCATTCCCTTCGGAAGCCATTCGGAGAGTTGCATGCACATTAAAAATTTAACATTTCAGCATAAATAAATAAATGGTAGCAGAAAGTTGAAATAGCAGCGCCAGCAGCAACAACGACTACCTCCATCAGCTGGCGGCAAATCAAAAACTTCGGGCTTTGTTGCTGCTTGAGAGAAGTTGCGTTGCACTAAAAGCTTATAAATTATTGTCGAGCCCCACTGCAAACAGCAACAACACAACGGCGGGACCAAGGAGCGCCTGAGCAGGAGTGGAGGGGAGCTACGAAAATCAAAATGGCACTACAGCAGGAAAAGGACTTGCTCGAGCGCTGTTAATTTTTTAACAGACCCTCCCAGCCGTCCGTCCTGACGTCACACAGTTCACATCAAGGACTTTCCAACCTGTCGCTTTCCCCCATTTTTTAAATAGAAGAGCCAAGTGGCGTACACAAAAAATGGTTGCAGTACTCAACCTGCCACAGTTTGACATCCAGTGATTTGTGAGGCCGGCGGGGAAACCAACTTTTACTTTCTGACGAGGGACGGCCAAAATTTGGTGGCATTTAAATTGAATTAAATAATTTGAATAATGGAATTTTAAGCATGAAAGTGTTTGCAATTTATACGCAGATTGCATATTCATGAAGACGTGCGAAAGAATAGTAAAAATTGCAGACTTGACAGATATAATTACTTGGAAAATATTTATCATTAAGGTTAAAAGTCAAGTCAACTGCACATTTGCAGGGAGAATATTAAATAAATTGAAATCAAATAGAAAATATCTCTTATAAATTTCCTGATATTTCAGGGTTTTTTAACACTGCCATAAGCAAAGTCAACTTTAAGGGGCAATAAATGCCGGAATCTACAGTACGAACATCTCAAATTACCTGAACACATGTAGCATAGATGATGGTTTTCCAGCAGGCTGCTCCCGACAACTACACCTGTTTACTGGGTTTCCCCCTCAAATTGCGGCTATTCGTTGTTTGATTACAAGTCTGTCTTGTGGGTGCGATATAATATGGGGGAGGCAGCGGCAGAGGCTGGGGAAACTGGCCAAGTTATTTGCATACATGTATAGATGCATTTTGAGCAGCTGCTCGGATACACGTTTAATGTTGCCGTCAGTTGGGAAAGTTGTGATTTTTGTTGTCCCCGTGCATGTTGTTGACATGCTAATAATGATGCATATTGGCATAAGATGCTTGAGAACCTCCGGAGTCTGGAGTCTCTTTTAGCACCTACTGGCCGAAAGTCAAACAACAGGGCAACAGCAAATTAGCAGAAATGCAACAGCTTCAAACAGCAGCTGAAGTTGTAGTTGCAACGTGTTTTTCTTGCTACCCTACATGAGGGTAGATGGGACTCGGCACTATTGGAATTACTGAGAGTTTATTAATAGTATTAAATAGCTAACATAACATGTAATAAAACTAAGCAATCTATTTTAAAGATGCCTAGATTTAGGTTAAGAAAGTCATGGTTTTTAGCACTGCTGTTGCACCCACTTTTGAAACTAAATAATTTATTCATTGTAGTGTATCTGAATCACAGTCGAGGGATACCTGTACCTGGCTGCCTTGTCTTGCTCCCGGGCTACACACAGTTTCTTTTGTGCTTGTTTTGGACAAACAGACAAAAGCGGCGGCAAACAAAAACAACAGCGGGAACTACAACGGCAACATGAGCTAAGATAACAGACAGCAGCCCGGAGATTTCTTAACAGCGACTACGAAATGCATTTCCTGTTATTATTGCTGCCGCTGCTCCGCAGAACTCCCCAGCATTATGAGTTCTGCAACTCTCTCTCTCTGGCCGAATCATGCCGTCTCTCTCTCTCCCTGCCACACCGCACACACATGTGTGTGCGCATTGTTTGCTTAGGTGCATGCTTGCATGATTTCATCGCCGGCAGCACTTTTCCTCTGTGTTCCTGTTGCTGTTGCTGTTTATTTACTCGAAACTTCTTTCACATTTCCCTGTGGAGCTCTTTGTGTGCATAAATTTCCAAGCCACCCGCACACACGCACAACAAATGGAGAGCTCACCGCACACACACTATGCGCCAAATGAGAGTAATTAAGTGCCGAGGGGGGAAGTCTGTGCTACTAAACTGGGAAATTTCACGAGCAAACATATTTTCATAGACTTCTTTTACATGTTTTCATTAATGAAATATATATGTAATAGTTTAAATAAATTAATATTTTATCATCTGTTCAAAGGTATTTTCCTGCCAACTTTACAAATAACATTGCAGCCAAAGTTTAGTTGATTTTATTCTTCCTTGTGGTTGTGGTTTTCCCTCAGATTTATATTTTTATCACATTATCATGGGAAACTTCAGGTCTCACTCCCATCACTCGCAAGTGTGCATGTGGAAAATTCTTTCCGGAAAGTTTACACATTCTACCTGATTTCTGTTATTTTTACTCTAGGATACCGCTTTGCTTTTCTGTGTGGTTTCGTTTGCTCTCCGGCTGGGGAAAGCAAAAAAAAAACCAAAATATTTATTTAACAGCAGAAGAAATTTGCTTAATTAAATATTTTATTTCGTCCTGCAGCTGTGGGCTGAAGACAGAGCAAAACGGGATGTGGTCTCCGTGGCAGGTGCCCTTAATAACCCGTGCGTTGGCATGACAGAACCAGAGAACTATGTATATTGAAGTATTTCATCATTTAAATTAGCACACAGCAGCATGGGAGGTAGCCATGACGACCCGGGCGGCGAACAAAGCCTTTGGACATGGCTAAAATCAGACAATGGCTCAAAGCTTCCAGCTACCTTCTCACTTCGGTGCAGGCACAACAAAAGGCTGCTGGCGCCGGGTGGCAATCACAAAGGTAGCAGCAGCAACGACATCAAAAGCCAAGCACAACAGCGTTTGACAAATGTCCAAGTTGCAGTCCAAACTCGTTCGTCCTTCGGTTTCGTTCTCCCCCCTCGTTTTTGCTCAAACACATTTGACAAATGTCATCGTTCATCGGCTGCTGCTGCTGCTGGGCTGAAATAGAAATCACTGGATGCTGCTGATTCAGTGATTTCCCAGAGTGATAACAATGTCACGATGCCATTCGATTTGCATATTCGCATTGCCAGGGGTTCAGAGGTCACGCCTTGGGTGTCGAATTGCGAGCAGATCTGGTAGCCTTGATGGAACAGGAGATGGCTTGAGGTGCTGAGTGGCAAGGTTGCATTTTCATTTAACTGAGAAGGGGTTTGCTTAGTCTTTTATCTGGGCTATTAGTATTCTTCAGATCTCAAAAAGTTCCATAAAAACTCAGTAATTAATCCATCTTACAACTAGCTTTCTTTTATAGACATTGCCTAACTTATTTAACTCACAAACCTGCTGTGATACATGCATTCCCTACAATTCCAAACAGTGATATATTCGCCCATCTCTATCACTGTCTGGTTTGGCTGTGCAGTGCCTCCTCTCCTGCGCCGGGAGCTCTCATTACTATCCGCTTTCAATAAATCTGGAAAACTTAATTTCCGGCTGAATGATGTTACTAACCAAAGGCATCCCATCTCTGTCCAGCGATTTACATCCTCGTTCCGTCTCTCGCTCACACACACACATTTTTCACCTTTAAGCGCTTTTTGTAATTACATTTCAGTTGTTTCCCAACTGTTCGCACTGCCGTTCCGACTGCTTTCTCTGCGAATCTCTCTTCGCTCTGGCTCGACTCCGGCTCCGCTGTTGCTTTTAATAAAGTTTATCTAGCGTTGTCCTTTGTTTTATCCTTATCGACATGCGCTAAATTTATGTTTAGTCCTTGGTCCCTGCTCGCGTCCCTGCCTTTGTGTGCGGAGCCGTGGGCGGGCAAATATTTTCATGAAGTTAATTGAATTTGAGAGGAGCAGCCGCCCAGAGTAGAAATTCGTTGCTGTTTAACATAATTCCTGCCTGGATTTCCCTTCCGCGGGGGTCCTCCTCCTGCACCAGACTACTTAATGGCCTCTTAATTGCCGCTGCATTAAGTGACAAAACTTGTTTAGCCGTCAAAGATGAATTTCGTTTTGGGGAAGTCCCCGGAGACGATGATCACCGTGACACATGTGTGTGGGATGAAGGATCCCTTTGCTGCTCCTTTTCGCCGAAGAAAAATAGAACCCGCACTCAAGTGGCTGTCTCGGTGTAGGGTTACCCCATAGCAGGGAGGGAAATAAAGAAATACACGACCGAATGAATGAAATAATAAAAAACGCCTTCTTCTCTCTCTTTCCAGGTGAAAATCCACGCATCATCGAACATCCCATGGACACGACGGTGCCAAAAAATGATCCATTTACGTTTAATTGCCAAGCCGAGGGCAATCCAACACCAAGCATACAATGGTTTAAGGACGGGCGCGAACTGAAGACGGATACGGGCTCGCATCGCATAATGCTGCCCGCCGGTGGTTTATTCTTTCTCAAGGTACACATCATAGCCAATCAACTCATTCCGATTCCAACTCCATCATTATGGGTTTTACAGCTGTCGATGAGGACGATGGCGAACGCGAACGCGAACGGAGGCGTAGAATCCCATTTTTTGGGTTCCCAGGCCCAGCGGTTCTTCGCCTCCTGCGTCATGTGAAACGCAACATTTGTGCATCAGCAATTCCGTATCTTCCTTTTTTCCTTTTGTTTTTTTCGGCTCGGCCATGTTATTTTATGGGCTTCCGTCTGGTTGCATTTTAGTTGATAGGGAAAACAACCTGATGAACAAACAAAAGACGCTGTTTGGGGGTTAGACCCCCAAGCAACCCCTATATCATTTCGTGCGTGCACATTTCGCAATTTCAGCTAACGAGACTCCTCGAAATCCCCAAACTCCGCGGAAGAAAGGGGTGTCGTCGTCCCTGTGTGTCTCCCATCAGACATTGCAGTATCCTCGGACCCTGTTTATATTAAATTCCTGGTCGCTTTTCCCTGCTCCCAGTTATTTTCATTAAATGCAACAAATTCGCTGCTTTTGTTATTGTTTTTCCGCAAATTATTAATGGCTCAGTGAGCCCTGGATTTGTGTTTTAAATTCAAATTGAAATGCTAAAAAAAAATATAGAAATAAAGCAGGGTGGCGGCCAGCGGCGAAAGCCAGACACTCTTAAGTCATTCCACACGAATTTTCAAGTTGAGCCCCGCCGGGCAGCAGCTCAAGTCCAACAATTTACTTTTATTATATTGTCCATAACAATTTCTTCTCCAATTTGTATGTATTTTTTCGGGTCCGCCTTTGGGGGTAAGTCAACCCCATCCAAGGGCGATACTCGGTTTGTTGCCAATTAAAACTGAAGTGGCCCAGTGATTAAGCCCAGGCAGACTCATGAGGAGGATGCCACCCCTTGGGCTTGAATGTATTTTTTAATTAAATTAAATTGCGTATACGCAGGCTGGACAACAGCTACAGGAGGGGGCCGGCCATGGACGGCCATGGCACGTTTCCCTTTTATTTGATTTCGGATGAGCAATTTTGAGACTTTTTGATCTGACACGTGACCCGGCCTAAGCCGTCCGAAAACTACTTAAATCTTTTAACTCGTGTATCTAATAATCTCTTTTTCCCTGCGTCCAGGTCATCCACTCACGCAGAGAGAGCGATGCGGGCACCTACTGGTGCCAGGCCAAAAACGAGTTTGGAGTGGCGCGCTCCAGAAATGCAACGCTGCAAGTGGCATGTAAGTATCTCCTTAGTTGGCGAAAAAGGCATTTACTTTTATATTGATTTAATCATTATGGAAATTGATTCAATTTTGTAAGAAGCAGTATCTAAATGGAAGCTAAAAATATTACTTTCTTGTTCGTATAGAGAAAAGGGATATTTTCATACATTTTACTTTGTTTTAAATGGGAAAGCCAGTCACGGATGCGACATTGATCGATTGGTCCAGCGGCAAAATATTCTGCTAATTGGAGGGTTGCATTTCGTGTAATTTACCCCAAGCCGGGCAGCTGCATTTAAACCAATTCTCCCCTCGATTCTCGATTTCCCCGTCCAGAGTTCTTCTAATTAATAAAATAACGAGAAATTGTAGAAATCCCCTGGCGCAGTAATCGATAGCCAGCTCAAGAGAGGTACCCAGATTTGAGGTGGTATTAATTAATATGGCACGGCATAAAGGATTCCATTTCAGCGCCGCTTAAAGCCATAAATGCTTGACCACTTGCCGGCATCCTGTCCCACTTACGTATGCTGCCTGATAACCGAGTTGGCAAAGAGAAGTCAGCTCCGTCCGCTTTTATTTCGGTGCCTTTGGCGTTCAGTGGAGCGCATTATGCGTTTATTGAAGTGCATTTTGCATTTCGCATTTTACATTTTGTATACAGCGGGCATTTTGCATTTTCGCTCCATAAAAAGTGAGGCGAGGAAGATGCGAGTGGCGGGCGAATAAATAAAAATAAGCATTGCAAATGCCAAAGCTTATTAATATTTCCGTTGGCCGTGTCTGAGAGAGTTGTCCGTTCCAGGGCCTTAAACCTGGGCATCATTACCGAGCTTTTATTGGCATATTGGAGCAGGGATAGCAGGCATAGCTGGGATAGACGGAGGTCGACGGTCCCGGGGCTGGGGACTAGCTTATAAAATATGGAGGAGTATAGCTCAAGCCGGGCAAAGTGAACGTCGCCTGTACACCTGACAGTTATTAATATTGAATCAATCAAAGCTCTTACTGCGGGCCATTTGCCCCCTCCCACTCATCTCCCATCCCTCACTGACATTTCTCACCGTCTCTCCCGCTCGCCCCGCCAGTTCTCCGCGACGAATTCCGTTTGGAGCCGGCAAATACCCGCGTGGCCCAGGGCGAAGTGGCCCTGATGGAGTGCGGCGCCCCCCGAGGATCCCCGGATCCGCAAATCTCGTGGCGCAAAAACGGGCAGACCCTGAATCTGGTTGGGAACAAGCGCATTCGCATTGTCGATGGCGGCAACCTGGCCATCCAGGATGCCCGCCAGTCCGACGATGGCCGCTATCAGTGTGTGGTCAAGAATGTCGTTGGCACCAGGGAGTCGGCGACCGCTTTTCTCAAAGTGCATGGTAAGTAAAGAAGAAATCATTCTATATACTACTATACCTATACAAAATTACAACAAAACAAGGATGTACATTATGAAAATAACTTCCTAACACCTAGTTTCATAAGAGGATATTTCTGTAATCTTTCTTGGAAATTGTTCCTTTTTGGTTTAAACTCTTCAGCAATTCGTGAATAGCTTTTAGATCACTTTTAATAAATGAAGTAATAGTATTTCGGCTTAGAATTTGTATTGTTGTATGTATGTATTTTTGTAACCTATATATTTTTCATTTCAGTTCGCCCCTTCCTAATCCGTGGACCCCAGAACCAGACGGCTGTCGTGGGCAGCTCTGTGGTTTTCCAGTGCCGCATCGGAGGCGATCCCCTGCCCGATGTCTTGTGGCGACGCACTGCCTCTGGCGGCAATATGCCACTGCGTAAGTTTCCTCGGCTTCGTCATTCAGCTTCAATTAACCGGAAATGCCCGGGCAGCCATGTTGCCGCCGTTAGTGGCTCTCTTACTGGGGCAGTTTTTCACACATACAGAGGCCGCAATTTCAAATGAAATTAAAGCTCTTTGTTTACTCATGGCTCAAGTTGAGTCGAGGGTTCGTTACACACACATATCGCACAGGGAAAAAATAAGGAAAACAAAACTAAAAGTTAGTTTATGCGGTTGCTTTGGCCTGTGGCTTTTCGTGTTGCCAATTGGCAGTGTTTACGGAATGCACTGGAAAATATTTGCTAAGGATAGGACGAAGATATAATTATTAAATAATTGTATTAGAAAATTCGGAGTTAACAATTAATTTTCATAAACATAAAAACATAAATTCAGCGTCTCAGTTTGCAAATTCAAGTTTACGAATCATTTACAGGGAAAGCGTGTTCTCTATAATTAATTTATTAAACTTGATATAATTTCAATGAAAGGGAATTAAATACTTAAACCTTTGCTAGATACTCTTCCCAAAATTAACAATTAAATAATCAGTTTATAACCTTCAAAAAGTAAAATATTTCCAGTGGAGAAAACACCTCGAAAACATGCCCGCTCTCCCCACCAATCCCCCTTGTTGTTGTTAGTTTCGGTGGTGCGGTTTGCGGGCACACCCCCTTGTGGCCACCACCCCCCGAGTCGACCCCTTGCCACGCCCCCTTATTCCGCCCTAGCTGGGCAAACACAACTGTAACTTTTAATTCCGTTAATTGCCAATCTCTGTTGGCAGCAATCAACAATTTTGCTTGCACAACACTCGACTGTTGCAATGTTGTCCTTTAGACAGAGTCAGTTGGCAACCCCGGGGAAGTGCAACTAACCCCTCACTCGGGGAGACTTCACCCTACCACTGCCCCCGCCCAGTTTACGCTTCTTTAAAGACCTCAAAGAAAATAGTAGCAGCAGAAAAGATTCCACCGGAGAGCGAGCTGCTCCCTCGGTTGTTGTCCTAAACTTTTGTTAAGCAAACAATTGGCACAGTGGCCAGGCGAGGTGAGCAGGGATAAGGTGGAGTAGCACTGGCACCCACATTTAAAACCTATTTCGCAGTCAACCAACCAAAAAGAAAGCACAGGGGCAGTCAGCCGACCCCCACCGTTGTCTTTTCTTTCTGTTTATTGTGAGGAAAAACCATAAAAGGGGCTCCTCCTGGGAAGGCAGGCGGCGGAAAGGAAGGTACTTTTGTATGTCGTAGTCGTATCTTGTCTTGGCTTACTTTGCTGCGGTTATTTGGCTCTCCGGCTGCGGAGAATACGGCTTGGCCATTTTTACGCCACTTGAACTACTAACGAAGTAGAAGCAGAGCCCAGAACCCAGAGCCCAGAAGCACAGGGACAGACAGCCGCAAAGTTTGTTTTTCTTTCGAATGGAGTCGAGTCTGGGCGGCATAGAGAATCCTCCCTCCCACCCACTCACACACATGAGATTCATTTCCCCTATTTCCACGTTGATTCGACAGGTCGTGTGCACGTACTTGAGGACCGAAGTCTCAAGCTGGACGACGTCACGCTGGAGGACATGGGCGAGTACAGTTGCGAGGCGGACAATGCGGTGGGCGGCATCACGGCCACGGGCATCCTCACCGTCCACGGTAAGTTAATTGCCTGAAAGCAGCGCAAAGTGCTCAAGGAGTGCACTGGCAGGAAACACAAAAAGAAACATTTTTGTACTACTTCGCTTTCTCACTGTAATTGTGCAATATTTCTCCCAGTGCTAACATTCCGCCCGCTCCTTTCAGCGCCCCCCAAATTTGTGATACGCCCCAAGAATCAACTGGTGGAGATCGGTGATGAAGTGCTGTTCGAATGCCAAGCGAATGGACACCCCAGGCCAACCCTCTACTGGTCGGTGGAGGGCAACAGCTCCCTGCTGCTGCCCGGCTACCGGGACGGCCGCATGGAAGTTACCCTCACGCCCGAGGGTCGCTCAGTGCTCTCGATAGCCCGATTCGCCCGCGAGGACTCCGGCAAGGTGGTCACTTGCAATGCCCTGAATGCCGTGGGCAGTGTCAGCAGCAGGACTGTGGTCAGTGTGGACACGCAATTCGAGCTGCCGCCGCCGATTATCGAACAGGGCCCGGTGAATCAGACGCTGCCCGTAAAGTCAATTGTGGTGCTGCCCTGCAGGACGCTGGGCACTCCGGTGCCGCAAGTCTCCTGGTACCTGGACGGCATACCCATCGATGTGCAGGAGCACGAGCGCCGGAACCTGTCGGATGCCGGTGCCCTGACCATTTCCGATCTTCAGCGGCACGAGGACGAGGGCCTATACACCTGTGTGGCCAGCAATCGAAACGGGAAATCCTCCTGGAGCGGCTACCTGCGCCTGGACACGCCCACCAATCCGAATATTAAATTCTACCGCGCGGCGGAGCTCTCCACCTATCCGGGGCCCCCGGGGAAACCGCAGATGGTGGAGAAGGGCGAAAGCTCGGTGACGCTCAGCTGGACGCGGAGCAACAAGGTGGGTGGCTCCAGCCTGGTGGGCTATGTAATCGAGATGTTTGGCAAAAACGAAACGGACGGCTGGGTGGCTGTGGGCAGCAGGGTGCAGAACACGACTTTCACCCAGACTGGCTTGCTGCCGGGCGTAAATTACTTCTTCCTGATCCGAGCGGAGAACTCGCATGGCCTCTCATTGCCCAGTCCAATGTCGGAGCCCATAGCTGTGGGAATGGTAAGTTGAAACAAGAGTTTTTACAACAATTAGTTTGGGTTTATTAATTCGTATTATTTTACACATTTTCCCATTACAGCGATACTTCAACAGTGGCCTGGATTTGAGCGAGGCTCGTGCCAGCCTCCTTTCCGGCGATGTTGTGGAGCTGAGCAACGCCAGCGTGGTGGACTCCACCAGCATGAAGCTCACCTGGCAGGTAAGTAATCAACTCACGGACCCTCGGTGTCCCCCCAACCCATTGCTCATCGTCACCTCATGCCTCGCTTGCCTTGTTCATGCAGATCATCAATGGCAAATACGTGGAGGGCTTCTATGTCTACGCTAGACAGTTGCCAAATCCAATAGTCAACAATCCGGCGCCTGTTACTGCCAATGCCAACCCGCTGCTGGGCTCCGCCTCCGCCTCCGCCTCGGCATCCGCATTGATTTCGACAAAACCAAATATTGCCGCTGCCGGCAAACGTGATGGGGAGACCAACCAGGGTGGCGGAGCTTCCCCGGCATCATCATCCCCGGCCGCACTGAGCACCAAGTACCGCATGCTGACGATTCTGAACGGAGGTGGCGCCTCATCCTGCACCATCACCGGCCTCGTCCAGTACACGCTGTATGAATTTTTCATTGTGCCATTTTACAAATCCGTCGAGGGCAAGCCGTCGAACTCGCGCATCGCCCGCACCCTTGAAGATGGTGAGTTGAACAACATTTAAGGGATACACGAGGGTTCTTACGCTGATTCACAGCCACTTTGATATGGGATCAGGGTATTTGAAAGCGAAACACTCGTACACTCTTACAGTGAACAATCGCTTAAGAAATCACTGTATATTATTTCAAGAGGGAGTTTATATAGTTAAATGAGTTTTACTAGTCAGCCTTGAATTAAGTGAATTTGGAATCATATGAATCTGATAGTTTCCAGATTAAAGAAAAGATTTAGAAACCCCTAAGTTTCATAACGAATTATATATAATTGTATACAAATAAGAATTGATTAATTTGGAATAGTTATTAGAAAACTTAGTTCTCTAGGAAATTCGTCCGAAATCTTTCGATTGCCATCTTTGCAGTCGGATTTGGGAAACTCCATTTCCAGCTTTATATAGACCGGTTCTACTGTCACTCAGGATTTATATCCAATTGTCTGCCCTGAAGTCGCGGGACCTTCTCCCGCCCGATCTAATGAAGCATGTGCATCAAATCCAGCGCAATCCAACAAACCGTAAAAATACCTTTACAACAAACTACCCCTTGTAGCTGCGAGCTGTGAGCTGTGAGCCTGAGCAACCCCCAACCCAACCCCAAGCCCGAGCCTGAGCCTGAGCCTCATGTGACAAATGCAGAAGGCGGGTTACAGGGCACTTTTTGCATTGCAACAATAACCTAAATTCAATAAAAGGATATGAGCGGTAAAAGGAAAACGTCAGAGCATAAAGAGAGGGAGGGAGCCTTTATCCTTGGCGGACATCAGCTGCGCTCAATGCGGGTCGCATAATCGCAAATTATTTTTGCCTGGGTCGCATAAGCGAAAAAAAGGGCGTAGGCAGCTCGGTGGGTTTTTTGGTTACTTATTTTTTTAGGGGGTCACGTTATTGGGCGCATAATGGAAAGTATGTATGTCAATCACTGAGCACCGACAAAAAGCGAATCATGCGTACTTAAAGGGCGAACAATGTCGGGAGCGCCCAACCGGCAATATCCCGCAGCAAGGTAGGGATGTCAAATCCACGTGGATAACATTTCCAGTTGGGGAATCAAAAAGAGTTTCAAATCAAATGCGGTTTGTGTGCGGAATACTTGATGTTGGCGATTTACATGTGCCGTGTTCCGGGGCGGTTAAAGGGTTCCCCGGAGCGGATCCACAGGATTAGGCCATCCGAAAGTATCATTGACAGTCGGGGAGTATGTCAGATAAGATTGTTTTAAACGGAAACGGAAAACTTGCTGCCAGCCGGGAAAAATGCAAACTCGATGGGAAAAAGGAAGGAAACTTTCCAGACAGGTTTATCACTTCATTCCATCACCGGTGAAGCTGTTGAGATATAAAAACTTCCGGCAGCAGCACCGAAAGTGCAGCGAGAAGTGAACAAGTCTCAATGAGAAAAGGACCCGAAAACGGAGCAAAATTAAAAAGAAAATAATTAAAAAACAAAAGCCACGCTAAGCTGCCGGCTGCAAAGGGAAAGCAGCGGGAGAAGAAGACCCTGGGAGACCTCTCACAGTGCCGCAAATAAGTCAACAGACGCTGCAGCAACCGCAGCAATATAAAATGCACAAACGTTGCGCCAAAGCCGACGCCCTCAGCCTGCCCCAAGACCACCTGCTCGTCCTTATCCTGTCCCCCCGCTGTCGTCAAATCAAAACTCATTTCGTATGCATCACATTTTCACTTGAGCGTCGTCTGACTTTTGCTGACAACAACATCCCAAGCAACAGCACTGCTGCTCGGCAGTGGGAGCAACTCAAAGAAATTGCCAACGCAATTGTGTAAAGATAAACAACAATTATTGCTGCTATATGAAGCACTCAGTGCCTGCCCCATCCTGCCAGCCTTACAGTGAGCCACAAAAATGTGCAGTGCTGGCAATGCAAATTTGATGCGCGTTTGCCTTAAGCGGGGTGGGAGTCCCAGGGAGTCCTTTTCCCCGGCGACAGGAAACATTTTTACCCACGTCGGAAGTTGGCAAATAAAGGTGTGCAGCGCTCCGCCTGGAAAATGTTAGGGGGAATACTCTACAGTGAAATTTCCTACTGGGTCTAGACGACTTGGAAAGGCCCTGCTTCAGTTTTTAAAGAAAAAGGTTTAAGGGAGGACTTGAGGACCTTAAAAGTAATTGTTGAACTAACTTTTTTTCAAAATATGCTAATATTTTTATTTCCATTTGAAGGCTTTACTTTGCTTATAGAAAAAATAACCCACCTTGTTTTTCACAGTCCGCTCTAGAGAATTTCAATTTGATATATTGCACAGCGACACAAAAATGACAAAAAAGGAGTGGTCACTTATCCCTTCAGTCACATGCAATCTGAGTCACTTTGCCACTATCAAATTAACCCCCAAACCGAGATGAGTCATGTTCTTAGCACAGACCATCGAAAAACGCCTCCGAAGCAGCATTTAGATAAGCTCTCGTCGGTGCAGCTGCACTCCAAGTGATCACATAGCCAATTTGGAGCTTTTCAATTGCTTGCCGGTGTGTGTCTGAGACAATTCCTGAATCTCGAGCGCCCGGGGGTCATTTATGCCACACAATGGCAGCTACGTGTTAAGCATCGCGGTGCCTCATCAGCGGAAGAAAAGGCGAAGACGGCAAAGCCAGAGGTAGAAAGCAGCAGGAAGAAAGCAAAGGGGTGCTGGGAAAAACAGCGCCCGCATAGACAAAAGCACGACGAGCACTTTAGCATGTCGCAATGTCCCCGGGGGAAGGGGTCTTGGAGGACAGTAGAGGGTTTGGGTAACAACAAAGCCAAAAAAAAAACACAGCCGAAGAACTGCACTCCACTTCACACTCCGCTAGATTCGCTAGACGTTGCCTATTTAGAGATTTCGCTCCTTCTCCGCTTTGTTTTCCCGGTCTGCCACTTTTGTCTCGTTGAGAATTTTGCACGTGTGTGTTTATTTAAAGAAATTGCTTCACTCAGTCGCACACAGGAAAGGGTCAGGGATGGGGAAGAGCATGAGGGCGATAAGGGTTGCACTTGGGAAAATCTGGAAAACCTACAGAAATATACATTTATTGTGCAATCACAACCTGCAAATTAGTTATTATCATTTTTGTAATTCATTATAGGTATAGCTAGTCATATGAAACATTCTGTTTGCCACATGAAATATGATAAACTATTTAAACAGCCCGTTGTTTTAGGTGTAGCCACTTGTAAAGACAGCAGGAAACAAATAAACAAATGAGGAAGAGTTGCATGTACTATGAGTGAAGTGAGCTGCAACTGTGAGAATGGAAAGGATAGCTATGTTGCCTTTCAACTCTTTCGCTTCCCCTTTTTTATACGCACTCAATGTGCAGACGCAGGATGTGTCTGAGCCCCTAGAGTCAACACCCGGAACTAGTGTCCGGAGTTGCCAGCGCTTTCCCAGCCTGATCCCGCACACTAAATGCTAATTAATTACGGCCACCAAATCTCATTAGAGCGGACGTCAGCTGGGTGACATCACGCACCACAATCAAAAAGCCATTTAACTTTGCTCCTCAATCTCTGCCCAGGCACGAATCCGAATCTAACCCGCACAAAACCGTTTTCCTTTGCAGTTCCCAATGAAGCGCCATATGGAATGGAGGCACTGCTGCTCAATTCCTCCGCGGTGTTCCTGAAATGGAAGGCTCCCGAGCTCAAGGATCGACATGGTGAGTTTAAGAGCTTAAACCAAGCAACGTTTGGGGGGGAAATCGAACAGAAACTGTTTTGATTTTGCAGTTAGCACTTGGTTTAATTAATCTATGTTCTTTTTCTAGGCATTCTCCTCAACTACCACGTCATAGTGCGGGGCATTGACACCGCTCATAATTTCTCCAGAATTCTGACCAATGTCACCATCGATGCTGCTTCACCGACCTTGGTTTTGGCCAACCTCACCGAGGGCGTCATGTACACGGTGGGCGTGGCGGCGGGAAATAATGCCGGAGTCGGTCCCTATTGTGCCCCGGCCACATTGCGATTGGATCCCATCACGAAGCGCCTTGATCCGTTCATCAATCAGCGGTAAGTTGGAGGAGGACCTATGCGGCCTGTCTATTTTGGGTCTTTACTAGGAAATAATTTCTATTTATACATTTTTGGTCTCGTCTCTCAGCTACCCCATCAATCAGGACCATGTTAACGATGTGCTGACGCAGCCCTGGTTCATAATACTCCTGGGCGCCATTCTGGCCATTCTCATGCTGTCCTTTGGCGCGATGGTCTTTGTGAAGCGCAAGCACATGATGATGAAGCAGTCGGCCCTGAACACCATGCGTGGTAAGTGCACTGAGAATAAGTTTACTAGAATTTAACTGAGTTTGTTAAAACAATACCCAAGGCGGAATTTATTTCGCCTACTGTGAATATGCCTCCTCCGTTCAGTGATAGGGAGTTGCTGGAGCCCCGAGCTCTGCATCCGTTGCGAGCTGCTAGTTTTCGTTTCCTTCCTCGCCAGACACGCCACACACACACATTTGCATATATAAATAACGCTAATTTCCCATTGCTGGACACAACAGCAGCAACAACAACGGGCCCCGGGACAGGGACCGGGACAGAGGCTGAAATAAAAAGTCCAAAATAGGTGCGAATAAATATTTTAGCAGGCAGGGAAGCAGAGCAGCAGGCACACACACAAACGCTGACATGCCGCACACATAATAGAAATTAACATTTTGCACGTGACGGCGCCGACTTCCCCTAGTTCACTTCCCCTTCCGCTCGCCCGCCGGAATTCCTCGACCCAACCCCCTAATGGCTGCCATTGCAATTATGCATTTAGTTTTGTGTGCATTATTAACCAACAAGTTGTGTGTGCCGGCCAGTATATATAGCCGTATACGTGCATATGGATAGGGAGCAGGGAGGGCTACAGGGGACGGTCCTTGTGGTCTAATTGAAATTAGCAGCGTTACGAGGTGAGCGGCAGGGGAGAACAGCAGCAGTGGCCTGTTGATGGGGGCGTTTTGGCTAAGGCAATTACCCCAAATGGTTGTCAAGGGAGCCAGGGAAATTGTGGAGATTTTTGGGCAAGCTTTCGAAAAGGGCCAAGGAATATCAAAGAAATGGAAAGTGGAATGAAATCAATAGGATTAAATTAAGCATTCTATATCTTCATCTAATGATTTTTCCATCATGTAACCGACAACTTTAATCCTTTAATGTTGCCAGTGAAGCAACACATTGTGCTGTCACAACTCAGCGCCCAACAATTGCGCAGACAAGTCAAAGCCAAAAAATCCAAATGGCCTGAAAAAGGCAAAAAAGCATTGCATATTCATGGGCGCCATTTACCATAAACTAAGCAGCAGAGAGGGAGCTAAAAAGGGGGAAAAGGGGTTCGGAAATACCTGCAACCAACTGAAAAAATGCAAAAATATACGGGAACAGTGGACGGTAGGTGGCGGGCTATAAAACACTTGCTTGATGCTCAGTTATAACCCGGGGACAGTTTAATTGGTTGCATTTTTTATGCAGCCCACTCTGTTGCAGTTGCAGTTGCTGCTGTGCTGTGCTGCTGTGCTGTTGTGCTGATGTGTTTTGTGAGCAGGCAATGCAAGTGGAAAATTGACAATAATTTATTTGATTCGGTCGCCGCAGAGACTGGGAAAATTTCATCCGCGACGTTGCTGGATGGGGATAATATTGTTTTAATACGTTCAGTTTACAGAAGGGGGAATTTTTTTATTCTGACTATGAAATTGGTCGTTAAAATCCGAAATTGTCTATGAGAGTTTTTGCTAATCGATCAGACTACTGATCTCTGTAGAAGTATACTTTTTACTGAGGAGCAGTTAATCACTAGAGGGACACACAACTTACACTTTTTATAATTTTTAGGGCACTTTTGTACAACTACTTAAGCTACGTTTAAAACACATTTATATTTTAGTGTATTTTATTACTTGTAAACTAAGAATAGAATCAATGAATAACTCGACTTCAGGAATCTTCCTTTAAGATAGTAATTAAATATATATGCATATTGCAAATACCATAAAAACTCTCCATGGTTTTATCCAGCGAATCCCTTTGCCGGAACACACAGTTGTCTAGGCTGCTCAGTTGAACGGAGCTCTTTTGTATGTTTTTGTTTAATTTCCGGAATGCAATTTATTCGGCTCACAATTTGTTGCACCACATTTAATTGCTCTGACTGACTGTCTCCCATTTGGCCCTCGCCTCCTCTCACCTGCAGGCAATCACACGAACGACGTGCTCAAAATGCCGAACCTATCGACTCGCAATGGGAACGGCTACTGGCTGGACTCCTCCACCGGCGGCATGGTGTGGCGTCCCTCGCCCAGCGGCGACTCACTGGAGATGCAAAAGGATCACATTGCGGACTACGCGCCGGTGTGCGGTGCCCCGGGTTCCCCGGCCGGCGGTGGTGCCGGTTCCGGTGGCTCCGGCGGTGCGGGCAGCGGTGCCAGCGGCGTCGATGACATTCATGGAGGACACGGCAGTGAACGCAATCAGCAGCGGTAAGTTTTACCCCGAAAAAACCAAATCAACAATAAGTGGGGGAGGAAGAGATAGCTAAAGTAAATACTGGGTTTGGAATGCTCTTGAGAAAATACTAGTAAAGTAAGGATATTTAAAAAAAAATGTAAAGGGGAAAAAATAAGAACAATTGGCTCTTGATTTCAATTAAATATTTTAAAGTTTTATAGTGGAACTTAAGAGTTGGAACTTGTAACTTATACCTATTATTATTCTCCGGTATTTGGATTATTCACTTTAACTATCGGTAATTTTCTTATTTATCCAAAAAAACACCAACAATATTCCGTTTTCAAACCACCTTTTGAGTCGAGTA
Organism: Drosophila nikananu; assembly: GCA_008042635.1. Taxonomy (NCBI): domain Eukaryota; kingdom Metazoa; phylum Arthropoda; class Insecta; order Diptera; family Drosophilidae; genus Drosophila; species Drosophila nikananu. The sequence continues at coordinate 25,790 of VNJV01004782.1, read as the reverse complement.
GAGTAGAGTATAGAGTATTCTTTCAACCTGGCAGCTGAAAGCGACGACAATAAAAATTCACCAAACTGTGAAATTGCATTTTTCTGCCGCGGCGACTACCGAAAAAATGGAGGAAATTCCGAAAACCAAAAGAAAAAAAAGGAAACTCAAAAGGGGAAACACACCAAAAAGCTCACTTTTCGGTCGAGTTTTTCTTTCGCCCTCCCCTGGGCCAGAGGCAAAATCAAGTTAGGAATAGAAATGTTGGCCACGCTATTTATGTTGATTTTTGGCCAATGCCCAGTTGAGTTCGCGCCGCAAAAAGAGCAGTGCAATTACCAATGGCTCAGAGGGTCGGCTTTAAGGCAGCTTTAAGTCTGTTTTGAATTGGCCAGAGGTTTCAGGGCTGCAATAAAATATGCTATGCATAATTTTGGCCACGCATTTGCAATTAGTTTTGCGGTGGATGGCAAATCAAAGCTAAATCCATTTAGCGGGCAGAATCTGGCCTACGGCGATCTAATTTATTTGTCTGGCCCCTGGCAAGTGCAGGAGGGCTGAAAAAATATTGTTTCGGCTCGAAAATGTTTTGGCGCAATGTTTCTGGCATCGAATTGTAATTGTTATTTATTTGCGGCTAATATAGCGTTGGCCACAAATTATACCATATTGTTTTAGGTGGTGTGAAAAACGACCGCGCAAACTCTTAAAATTTAAGAAAATTGTGCATATAAAAAGTCGGCAAACAATTTTTAGACTATTCAACAATTAAAATGCGATTTGACCCGCACTATGGTAAATTTTCGATCCTCTTAAAACATAATCGTTTTACCGTGGCGAAAGTTCAACGGGAAAATATGATGAAATCTACTTAATGAAAAAATACATATTTATTGTGCGCCGGCTGCCCAGCTGCTGTCCATCCGAAGGCAATTAAATGCCAATCAGGCATCAAAAGCCGAAGAGTCACGCTAAAAATAATATCACAAAAAGTTGAGAAAAACAAAACCGAAATTGTTTAATTTAAAAGTGCGCTGGCCTGCTCGAATATTAAATGAGAATGTTTTTCCAAGCGACTACTGTAAATAAATACGGCGCCCAGATAATTATAATTATTTTTGCACACTTAATTAGCCATTAAAACGCAAATTGAAAATGGGTCTCACCTTTCCCGGCTGCCCCTGCAATTGCAGTGTGCAATTTAACAGAAATTTTAATAATTATTGCAACAAAATAATAACCATAACAATAAAAGTAATCACACAATAATGAGTGTCATATGTGCGAGGAAAATTGGCTTTTCGCTGGATAATTTGGGAAACCCTGTACACTGCAGAGAAAGAAACAGAAAACTTTACTTATTTTTATAGTTTAAGTGGCGCTATCTCCCCGAATAGATTTATCAGAATTAATTCGTTTAATAAGTTTAAATGTTTTTTGCACCGTTGGGCGGACATTGACAAGCTCATTACTATTCCATGAACAGGACCAACTTTCATTCCGCGGCGCCACTCATTAAGGGCATTAAAAGCCTTCTATGTGGAGTGCCTCGCTTTATCCCTTTCGCCATGGCAACTCCATCAATGCGCCGTATATTTTTACAAGCATTTCAGAGTTTTAAAAATGTTCTCACTCTCCACTCCTTTTTTTGCTGGTCGGTTTGTGAGTTCGGTTCGCGATGGCTCCGCCAGGTTAATCCGCTTTCAGTATTTAAATACGAAAATAATGCTAAAAATGTGAGAATGAAGGGGAGCAGTGGCCGGGGGGGTATGGAAATTGCGGGTGCTTTTGGGAATTCCCGCCAACGGTTTCGCCTTTTGTTTTAAGCTGGTAATTTATTTAATGGATGTAAGGATAACCGTCTCTAGCACTATTTTCTCACCTGATCTTGGGCATGTGTGTGTGCGGGGAGTGCATGAAATATATGTACGGGAAATCCCAACTAAATTCACATTTTTCCGCTTGGAAAAACACGCACCAGCAGCCAGCAGCTAGCAGCAGGACCAAAAATGCAAATTTCCGCCACGCCATAAATCGCACAAATTTATAACCAAAGTGGGAGAACCGCCGGGGTCAGAAATATTGTAATAAACAAGCCGAGTAATAACCGAGTCTGCCTTTTTTCAACTCCGTGTTTGTTTTATCTGTTCATTTGCAGGTACGTGGGCGAGTATTCCAACATTCCCACGGACTACGCGGAAGTGTCCAGTTTCGGCAAAGCGCCCAGCGAGTACGGCCGTCATGGCAATGCCTCGCCCGCCCCGTACGCCACCTCCTCGATCGTGAATCCCCACCAGCAGCAGCAACAGCAGCAGCAGCACCACCAGCAGCAGCAGCCGCGTTATCAACAGCGACCAGTCCCCGGTTATGGCCTGCAGAGGCCCATGCATCCCCACTACCAACAGCAGCAGCAGCAGCAACATCAGGTCCACCAGCCACAGCAACTGCCGCCGGGGAACATCTACCAGCAGATGTCCACCACCAGCGAGATCTATCCCAGTAACTCGGGAGCCCCGCGGTCCGTGTACTCCGAACAGTATTACTACCCGAAGGACAAGCAGCGGCACATTCATATTACCGAGAACAAGCTGAGCAACTGCCACACGTACGAGGCAGCTCCCGGGGCCAAGCAGTCCTCGCCGATGTCCTCGCAGTTCGCCAGCGTGAGGCGTCAGCAGCTGCCGCCCAACTGCAGTGTTGGCCGGGACAGTGCTCGCTTCAAGGTCCTGAACACGGACCAGGGCAAGAACCAGCAGAATCTGCTCGACTTGGACGGCTCCTCCTTGTGCTACAACGGGCTCGCCGACTCCGGCTGCGGCGGGTCACCGTCTCCCATGGCCATGCTGATGTCGCACGAGGATGAGCACGCCCTGTACCACACGGCGGATGGGGATCTGGATGACATGGAGAGACTGTACGTAAAGGTGGACGAGCAACAGCCGCCGTTGCAGCAGCAGCAGCAGCAGCAGCTGCTCCCCCTGGTGCCACAACATCCGGCCGAACTGATGCAACCCTCGCCGCACCAGCAGTCCTGGCGGAACCAGAGCACTCGAGGAAGTCGGAAAATTGGCCAGGAGTCCAGCAAGGAGCCCAACGAGCTGATCTATGCCCCCGGCAGTGTGGCCAGCGAGCGGAGCCTGCTCAGCAACTCGGGAAGCGGCAGCAGCAGTCAGCCAGCTTGCCACAATGTCTGACCCCTGCCCGGCGGTTCGTCCTTGGGCCACTCTCAATCTCAATCCCAATCCAAGTCCCGATCCCAATCGCAGAGCCAGCTGGAGTCCCCGTCCCAGGAGCAGCTCTATGCCAGGGAGGTGCGGGAGTTACTGGCTTGGTGCGAACGCTTCAACAACGGGGGAGCGGAGAATTTTGAGTAGAATGGGAAACAGGATATTGGAAAAGGAAGGGAAGAGCGAAAGGAAAGGATATTTGCTGGAAAAGGGTTGGAGGGTTAAGAGCTACACAGGAGCGACTTTGGAACGAGTGAAGCAGTGAACTGACTTTTCCCCTTTTTGGTTGTTGATTGAGGCCATTACTTGGATTATTATTTTCAGTAATCTTTGCAAAACTATATGCTTAGATGGATGAATATGGCATATTTATTACTTAAAAAATGTAAAATCGATAATCCAGATGTTCACTCAACTATTTAAAAGAAGTTTACTCGTTGAATGAGCCACATTTTCGCTCGTTCCATTTGTCGCATTTGTCACAAGTTGATTACGTGACCAAGACTGAGACTGACAGAGTGCGAGGATTGCGTGAGTTTTACTTATAGTTTGATTAGTATTACAAGGTTTCTTTTCACTTTAAAGAAATGCCGAGCTCAGCGGTCTTTGAGCCATCGGCCCTATGCTAGTGATAGACATATTACCCCTTCTGCATCTCTCCTGCTCAAGCTATCTCTATCTCGCGCTAACCTCTGACTAAGAAACTGCTTTCGTTACACCGTAGACTAAGTTTAGCTGTAGATCACTGTAAATGTTAATAACAAACGTATGATAAGTTCCTCCAAGTATGCAGACGATGATAGCCGAAACTCTGCTTTAGCTCTAGGATATGTAAACCGATTTAGATAGATCGATGGGGCCGCATTTGTTAACTTCTTAAGGGGTCGTAATTAGGCTAAGCATTCGGACAGAAATCGATTCAATACCCGTGAATGTTTATCCGCTAAGTGTACATATTGTAATGCCCTAGCTGTAGGTAACTATACGTATATATATCTCTATAAATATCAAATGAATTATTCAATCTAATTATGCAAATGTGAACACAAATGAGTAGACATAACAAATAATACATAAACGTAAAGAATTACAGACAAGTGAATAAATTGTGCATATAGTAATTTAAAATGTAATAATCATAGCAGCCCCTCGTCCCCCCACAAACCCATTAATTAGTTGTTGTTTAACTACCCTATGCATACGTACACATCTAAATAATCCGCATAGTAATAGGAACTGCATTAAAAAATACCACCAAGGCATATATACAAAAAACTCCTTCAATTTCGAGCCAAAAAATAAAACAAAAAACACTTTGTTTACTTCTTTGGTTCGCACTAATGAACTGTACTCAAACGCAGACAATTATTTATAGATATATCCAACGATTTGTGCCGAAATCTCGGTTGAGGACGTTCAGCGCACACGAGTTCATTTAGCATGTTGTTTATCGCACCCAAAATGATGGTAATTAAGTGCGTTTTGTATGTGTGTCTATGCGTAATTGTAATTATTGATATTGAATACGTATTTACAATGTAGCAATTACAAAAGCGAAAATAAAAATGCCATAATTATGAAATTAAAACCAACAAAAACGTGGGCGAAAGCTTTGTTTTTTTACTGCCATTTACGGATTGGGTTTTGTTGATTTTCTTCGGTAAATACTCCACAACTGGAGTGATGGAAATTGATTGGGTATCTGTTGCTGTTTGATTACAATTGAATTTATCTCTTGGGAAGATTTTTTAAATGCTTACATACTTTTTCAGGAAGCTAATAGGAAACGCTACTGGCTTTTCGTCACGGGGTTTTAAAGCACTTGTGGCCTCCCTGATTAACTCAGTCAGTATGCAAAGATTGTTTAAAATAATATATAGAAAAAGCCAGAGACTCGTTTCTATAATTTTAAATAGAATAACACAGCATCGCCGCTAATTGAAATGTCACAACTTGCCACCTGTGAATGCTCGGCCACGTATCCCCAATCCATTTACAGCCCCCGCCCCTAATTCCCGGCCATGCAAGTCTGCTCACCCTTTTTTGGCCCAACTAATTTCAGGCAGGCGACGCGCTTTTAATTAGCTGCAAACTCCGAGACCCAAATTATGCATGACTCCCCTTGCAACCGAGTGGTGTGCTTTGCGGGAGAGGACGGGTTAAAACCTGGCTACCGCGCCCATTTTAACTACAAAATAATTACGTGCTAGGCAATTAATGGCCCCAAGGGGTTAGAGTTACAAAAATCCCGCAAATTTTTTCCCGCTCCCAGCTTTCACGTGCGCCATGTGGCAACATCCGGAGGCCATTTGTTGCAAATCGACAACCATTTCCGGTGCACAAAGTACTGGAGAACGAGGCGGCTGGGGAGTGAGTAATAGAGGTCTGCATGAATACAATCAAAGCCGCATTTGGTTAACTCACTCAAAGTTCGGATTGACTGAGTGAGACATTGAGTAAAACGGATTTGGCAAATGTGGTGTAGGCATGAGTAAAAAATTAACCGAAACCGAACGGCGAAGGAATGGCTGAATGAGTTTCGCGACCGAGTACTCGGTTAGCCGGCGCCGCAATGGCGACGTCAAATTTATTGCGTGTTTGTTTTTGTTTTGCTTTTCAATGCAAGATAGAAGAAAAATAGAAAGACGTGGATTAATTATTATATATTTGTATGTAATTTATTTATTTTATTTGTAATTATTAATTTAATATAATTAATTAATTAATAATTAAATGCATGAATTAATTAATTAATTTAATTATTTAATTAGATTTAATTATTTTAGATTAGATTTTATTATTAATGTGTTATTCTATTTACACATATGGATATTATGAATGTACATACGCAATTTACTAAAGTAATTGTGCTTTCGTCCAAGCTCCGCATTCTTATCACTAAATTTGCTGCTCGCAAGCCATGAATGACGAGAATGCCAAAATTTTATCCGAGTACTCGAAACATTTACTCTTCACTCACTCATTCTATCCATTCCGTTTCGGTTTAAATTCCACTCATTCCGCATACAGCGAATACCACATTCACTCATACCACAACTCATTTTGTTGAAACCGTTTTGGCACGCCGAAATCCGACTCATGCATGTTGTACTCAAATAACCGAAACTTTTGAGTGCACCCGTGCAGACCTCTAGTGAGTAAGGCAAGCGGAACAGCATTTGTGAGTTGCGGTTTTTTAATGGGAAAAAGAAAACATCGCAATGTTAAATTATAATTTAATTATCTATAGGAGAGGGAGAATGTAAGTAAAAAGGGAATTTCAATTGAAATTAAATAGTTATTTAAAATAAAAAAATTATTTTGAGTTTAAATTTAAGGGTAAAAATAACATATTTATTGATAGCTTAAGAGGCAATACCCAAGTCATTGTTTATCTTGTGTTGGTAGCAAATCGGCAAGTCAGGCAATGTCCTCTCAAAGGACTCTCGCAGGGGATTCTGGCAGACAGATGGGCTTTGTTGGGGTAACAGATGCGTTCGGCTTCAACTTGTCACCTAGCGTTTAACGATAAATTTGCTGACAGCGACAACGGATAATTAGTTTCACTAACGAGAAAACTTCCACTGGCTTGCTCGGCCCACGCACACACATGGCCCATGATTGGAGCGGAGCCACCAGTGCATCATGTTAACCCAAGTAGCAGGAGCAACTGTAACAACAGCATCAAGGACTGCGAGGACTGAGAGGACATCGAGGACGACGCAGGGCTGGGCTCCATTCAGTCAAGTTGATTCCGGCGCACTGGCGATATAGCAACAGGATGGACCATGCGGCGTAACGACTCCCATGCTTCACTGCACACTTCTCCTTGAGCTAATAAAATGATTATGTGTTATTTTTATGCTGTCAGCGGAAGGATAAGCGGAGGGGACTCGTGAGGCTCCTGCTCTGCCGGCAATTGACCATGATTGTTTACATGTTAATCGCAACTTTTAATGGGCAGCGAAGCCATTTATGCTCGATCGTTTACATAATTGAAGTGGTTTAAATTAAGCTCCAGGGAATATGTGAGCTGATGAGAGGCAGATAGATGCAAAGTTGACTAAAAATTTCAGTCATGTAACTTACACCAAAACTAAAATATTACATCGCTTTATTAAAGACCCTAAAGTAACAAAATTAGTAACTTCACACCTATTATATTCTAGTTTAAGGCTTTTACTCTTTTTCTCATTGTTTTGCTTATTGCACTTGAAGTGAATTGGCTTATGCATCTTTTTATTTTATGATTTTTGATTTTACTGCGCTTTAAATCGATTTGCACGTCAATCTAGTATCGAATCCCTCAACTTCGCCCTTTCATGACTGTGAACTCCTGGCCTTCCTGATTCTTTGAATTCCAAAGATTAATTAAACGATAGACTCCATTCAATCATCATCAATGTGCCGGCACCTTAAACTCGATGAGCAACTTGAGAACTGTTTAACTAAATTAACAATCCAAGGAATGAAAACTTTTCAAGTTTTCCCGTCGAGCCCCCCATTGAGTGGAAATTTTTTATTGTTAGGTGGAAAGGCAAACAAACAAACAAATAAACAAGCGGACAAACGCACGACAGACGCAGGACAACAACGGAAGCTGGCAAACAAGCGGAAGGCTCTTCTGGCACTCAACTAATGGCAACATAATGCGTTTATTGTGGGGGACACAATGTCGAGTTGGGGAGGGGCACCAGCTGGGGAATCCCCCAAAGAAGTGATAACCCGGCGCAAATGTCAACGCAAAAGTCAATCAATGCATTGGATGCTGAGCAGTGTGGAGTCAGGGGTGGGACTTCATCCCCAGGGGAGGAGGATGTTGCTGTAGGCGTGGCAGACACACGACCAGACAAAAGCCAGGGATGGTGCACTTAAATAAAATTTAAAATAATATTAAATAGTATTTTCTATTAAAAGTTTTAATAGTGAAAGCTTGAAATATATATTTTTTAATTAGCTCTACAGATTACAAACATAAATTTTATTTAAATATGAATATTATTTAATTTTGAATAAAAACATTTTTAAATAGTACATTTTAATTGAAGCTATATTGATCTGTTCATATTAACTAGATTTTTCTGTCCGTGCAGTGGGTGGTTGTGTTCGGTTGTAGTAAAGTACGCACTTTTCAATGGACCAAACACAGACACAAGTCAGACGGAGCGCATTCAAAATCAATTCAATTGAAAAACATTTTCCTCTCCTGTTTTTCCCTCCCTTTTTTTGTGAGGGTTGACTTTTGCTCTGTGTTTTTATTTTCCTTTTTTTGGCTAGTCTGCGATGTCATCGGTGCTTTTTTGTTAGCTGAAAAATCACTTGGAGAGTTTACAGAGTTCAACGAAAACTGTGCTCATTTTCGTTTTGCGGGTGGAAATGAATGATTTCCGCGATGCATTCAAAACGTTAATGAGACGTAATGTGATGGCCATGACGGGAATGACTCTGCGCTCTCACTTCTCAGTTGGCCACTCATGGATCGCTCTCTCTGTGCCGTCTCATCAAGTTGGACAATTAATTGCCAGAGCCGCCCCCGCCGCTTGTCGTCGTCGTTTGTCAAAAACTTTGTTGCATACTTAGTGGCAGCCAGATATACAGGCTATATACAAGCCGGAGATATTGCCACATCATCATGCAAATGCCCCGACAGTTTTCAGATACTTATAGCTCATTAGGCATGGCACCCTGGCATCGGGCCCAAAATAATTGCCCAGTCACGCCACGCCCACATAATGGCTAAGCCGCTGCGGCCCGAATGACTGACTGACAAATTTTCACAGCTCAACGCTTATTAAACTTGGCTGAAAAGTTCAATTAGCTTGGGGGATATTTTGCCTGGAAGCCAACAAATTTCGCAGCATCAAAGAAACTATATTAGACAGCTTGTAAAATTGTTTTAAGGAAGTTTGAGTTCAGCTTTACGTGAAATATCAGGGCCCCAAAATGAACGCGTTTTTAACGAAACATGTTTTAAAATTTATGATAATAACTGCAACTGATTTCACTGTTTGTTTCGCATTGGTAATTGTAAAATATTTATGCTCAATCGTATCCAGGCTATGCATAATAGTGATTACTGGTGGTTTCAGGTCTTAAAGAAGTGCAGCCTGAGGAACTATGGTTCAGGAGACCACTTTTGTTGGCCAAAATTAATAACTCCGTTAATATTAAAGGTATCAACTTAACCAATCGTATTTCTGTAATTATATGATGATTCTGAATAAAAATGATCGGGATCAAAAACTATATCCTTTAGCTTTTATAGGAACGTTTAGGAAATTTTAGAGATAAATTTATAAAACTTTACATTTTGTTTTAAGATTGTATTTTACCCAAACGACTATATTCAATTAATTTTATTTGATATTTATCTAGCTATAGCTTTTAGTAGGCATTTTCATATAAAAAGGGGTGATGCCTAATTGCAAATATCACGAAATATGGTCAAATGTGGCATTACTCACTATATGCATTCGAACAAGAATTGTTTGCTCTGCAACACACAATAGGTAGAGAGGTGGGACTAGGTGGGACTCACTACTTATGTATACCTTTTGGAAAATTGCATTTTAAGCTAGGTACTGAGATAAGATAAATATTCTTAAAGCGGCCAAACTCCATATAAAAAAACCATAGCAAAAAAAAGAAGAAGAAGCATTTTCCGAAACCACGCTTTCTCGGGTACTGAGATAAGATAAATTTTCTTAAAGCGGCCATAGCGAAACGGGTAAGAGCGTTGCCAGATCAGGAAACAAAACAGCTGTGATTCCGCTATCAAAATAAATAAATTTATTTATTTTGAAAGCCAGAACATGGAGGGAAAGTTGAAAGACAAAAATGTTTCTCGGGCTGAACGTTTTTGTTCACGGCAGGAAAAAGTAGCGCTTATTAAAGCGGTAGAAGCAAAGCCCATAATATGGGATTTAACCCACAAAGGCCATTTCAATGGTATTTTTATAAATAATGCCTGGGAGGACATTGGCAAAGAGTTGCAAAAATACGGTAAGTAACTAATAATTAATTAATTCTATTATCAAACCAAATTTATTTAAAGCGAGAGATTGCAAAATGGCGTGGAAGTTTAATCCGCTTGAATTCATTTTAATATTACTGCGTAAAGTTTGTTTACATAAAACAGCTGTGCATACGTGTCAGTATGACCCCATTTACGCGTTTTCCTCCTTTTCCTTTAGATTTTTGGTCACACTGGTTCCCGAGCAAAATATATAGCAATTCCGCTATGGTCTGGCTTTAAGAAAATTTATCTTATCTCAGTACCTACCTTAAGAAACAATTTTTTTTTTTTTTGACGACACACTTTAAAACCATTTCAAAACACAAAACACATAGTACAAACCCCACTGATTCAAATTCCGTTCAAAAATTTAGCAGTTTTTGTGTTTTTTGTGAGTTTTTTAATTTTAGAGTTGTTATAATTTCCGCACTTTTACTCGGCCCGATCGCTCGCGAAGAAACAGCTGACTTTGGAAGCTTCTTGCGCGAGAGTGGCGCCACCTATGAAGATTTTGAGTATGGTACGTTGATGGTCACTCTATTCTTTGTCGATTGCGCCAAAATCACATTGTTTGGTTAACTTTTAAAAAATGGGTTTCGGGCAAGAAGAGTGGTCGCCTGCCGTGGCCGAAGCAGCGTCTATTGCGACTCGACCAATTCGGTTTGTTGCTGGTCCTTCAACTGGAACTCCTCATCGTTTCTGTTCAGTGTTGATAAACTCAAAGAGTCCTGCGTCCCGTCATCCTCCTGCTGTGACAATCATGATACTGCAATATTTCGATGACTTCGATGATCTCGAGATGTCCATGACTGGTGGCTGAATATGTGGGGCTACAAAGGTCATTATCATCCACTATCCGGACACCTTGATGGTGGCTGCCAAGACGAGCCAAAGCTCGAGTATGAGGATATTAAGAAAATACATATATCTATGATCTTCTCCTGTTCCCTATTTAGTGGTTGTAAATTTAGGGTTTATATTTTTAAACTATTAATATATTGAATGCGGCACCATTCTTAAAAAGAAACACAGTTTGTTTTATACTTAGAAACTCAAATAATGGTTAAAACAACCTAAATGGTGAATAATATAAATTAAAACTCTTTTTTCCGACCCACATCATTGCCCTAAAACTTCATTTGACTTCAAAGAAGCTTTCGGGCAGAAACTATCTGCCAGGAGTTCAATTAATTACCCACACCCACCATCCCAACGTCCGAAATATTTTGTCAGAATTCAAGAAAATCTTTTCCAAACAGGCAGCAGGACATTTGTCACACGCTCGCTTTCACCAGCTCCATCATCATCTTGATTTGGATGGCCATTCATTCAACCATTCGTTACCCTTATCCCGATCCTTATGTTGATGCTGGTGCCGGAGTTCCTTGAGCTTTTCAATATTAATTGCGGAGCTTCGGAGGGCAGACGAAGACGGATAAGATGGCGGTGGGTCTGGGGGTCAGGTCAAGTCGAATCAGCACAAAGGACGCGACGCGTCGACTGACCCTGTCCCTCCCCTGCGTTTGACTTTTGATGAATGGCCAAGAATTCGGCATGACATGAATGAGCATTTTAAATAAATTAGTTGTATTCGAGACGCATTTCTTTTGGCCTGATTGAGTCCTTTGATTAGCTCGCTATAAATCAAAGAGAACACTTTAAGAAAATTGCTATTGCAAAATATATTTTATGAAATTTAAATTCACATCAAAGGAACTATTACTTCGTTGTTAAATTAATAAATCAATGCTAACCTAAGGGGAAAGTGTATTAAAATATTATCAGTAATCTAAAAGTCTTAAACCGAAAGGTTATAATATTAAAGATCCTCACCACATCATCCACGAAACTGTCACAAAAATACACTTAAAGTGTAATCCCTCTCACGATTTATGCCTGGCGGTTATTAATTAAGACGATAAACCAGCATAAAAATTGTTATAAGTTAATTAAGCTAAATGAAAAGCTCTTAAGCGAGGAGCTCCAGACGCCGCTCAAGGTGAAGATGGAGCATAAAAATGCCAGAGATAAATTTGATATAAGCAGGATAACCAGACCGAGCCGAGAGGAAGACAAATGTCTGGCAATTTGGCTAAATGGCAAACTTGGCCAAGTAAAACATGCACGGGAGCATAATCAAGACAATAATTATTATTGTCATGTGTGTATTTCGCTTCCCAGCAAACTTCTCCCCACCACCATCTGGCGGACTGGGAAAACTTTCTTTTGCGCTTCGGTTTGGTTTGCCGTCTGTCTGGCACTCATCTTTCCAGCTCCTCTGTTTTTCCTCCTGCCAGACTGACTACTGACAACGTGTGTTAATTATGACCATCTGTGCGAGGAGACTCCAGTTGGGGCGAGTTTCGTTTCGTTCTGGGCCCAAATCGCATTAGGGAAATTACCCCTGGATGGCGAATACCTGGACAGACATAAATAGTTCTCTTGTTTTGGCCATTGTCTGTCTGGGAGCCGCTTAAAGGCTTTCCAGCTTATTTTAACTTGGCCTGGAACTTTCTGTAGTCATTGTGTAATTAGGCGTTGAAATTGGCATTGTCTTGCTTCAGAAATCCATGAAATCTTTAGCTAGCTTCTAACAATTGAACAAATATGGTATAATTATGGTTTTATATTACACTTTACTTAAGAATAATAATAGTAAAATGTAAAGAATAAAATTAATCCACTTCCGAAAAATTTAAAAGAACTTGGATATTGTTAACTTTACAATGAACTTGATAATATAAAGTTTGTTATTTAAAGACAAACACTTTCTTGTTTAAATTGCGAAGGGAACATTTTCGTTGACCGCGGCCACTCTTTTTGCAAATCTTTTTGTGAATATTTCAGCTAATTGCAATTAAAAATATTCCAAAGAGATTATTATAGAAAGGATTCTTCACTCGATTTTATGCAGTAAATTAGTACTCCCTTAATGACCAAAATTCGAACAGCCTCTTATTAGCGAAAACTAGACAAAGAAAAATCATTTGTTGAGAGCCCCCAGCTGGAATCATGTGGGAATAAAAGGGAGCAAGGAGAATTTTTTCTTTAATCAACAAGAGAAATCGGAAAATGTTATCAATTTCACTGGGAATTTCCATTTGGAATTGGAATCAAAACGGAATTGGAATCTCAACAAATGGATTTTTTTTGAAGAAGGTTTCCATTCGCTTTCCTTCTGAAGTTAAGAGAGGCCTCACAAAAGGAAATACGAATCTTTGGGTTTTTTTTGCGGAAGGGAAAACGATATATTGGTTTTGTATACGCTTATCTCTATCCTTCCGTCTCCTCATTGGTCAGCTTCAAAAAATCTTTTTTTTTTTTAATCGTTAGAATATTCTTGCAAAGTTTTAGGGTCCAATTCAAACATGTTTTGGAGTTACAATTCCTAGGAGAAGCTCGCGTAAAGCCCATTTCGGAAAACCATATTTTTAGAATGTTGTCCGCGGCGAGCTGATGCGCAAGATTGTTTATAAATCTGCCATTTTTATTGATTTTGACATTCAAAAACAATTTAATAAATATACATATGTTCAAAAATGAGCAAATTGGTTTATCTTTTTGTTTTCATGTTCAAAAAAGAATCCTAAAAACCACCTCTTTTATAAGCCACTAAGGAGGAGTCCCCCTTAACCTTGGATATATAGATAACCGACAAGAAGACAGCTGGGAAGTTATAATTAAATTGATGTACGCACAGTCACGCCTCCGGCATAATTGACTTCTCTTGACCTCAAAATCCTGACCCAGCATCCACGAGACCAGGACCGAACACTCTTCCCAAGTGCTCACTAATTGCTATTGACAGTTATGGTTAGGCTACAAACAACAGGATGATTAAAAATTTAATGAGTCTGAGTGGGAGGATTGGGACATGGCAGGCGATTTGGTTGGGAAATATCCTGGGGCTAACAACAATCCATCAGTGCCGTACTTTGTGCAGAGTTCGTAGAAAAATCAAAGATATTCGACAGACCAAAAATAGTGCCGGAAGGCATTTCCATTTGACCCTCGTCGTAGTTCTGGCTGCTGACTGGGAACTATGGAAATTTGTTGTTTAACTTGTTGCTAAATACACAAATTTAATTTGATTACAAAGTTCCCGGAACGGCATTAGAATTTGAGAATCTCTCAAGGTGTTGGGTAAGTGCAGCCGCAGGCTACTCAAAATCACAAGCTGGCAGCTGCTCGAGTGCTCTTCGCAGCCTAATGAAAAGTGAAATGATATTTCTGAGCGGATGGTGGGCGAAAGGAGGGAAGCGCAGGACATTTCTTAAAAGCCAAATATTTTCCACTGCCAGTCTGGTATATTTCATATTTTGTGTGTTCAACGCTGCCTGAAATGGGATTTGCGATACCCTTCAAAAGGGGTGCTCGATTCTGGTCAGAGTTCTGTAAGACTAACAAAATTATATCAATTTAATTATGAAAGAAGGTACTTCAATAATTTTGCTTAAAACAAGTAAACAACAAAATTATAAGCCAGTTTCACTACTGAAGGGTATCGAGCCTCCATTTATGTACAATTTTCTTGCCAACATCGTATCCGTTGCTGATGTTTGTAATTCGAGCTTAGTGTAATGGAATTTTTAAGCGAATGTCACAGAAATGCACAAGGCACAATGAAACAACAAGCTGCTCAAATATGCAAAGACTTTTGCCCCAAGCAGACGCCGACATACAGGACACCTTACGGCTTATTACGTTCACCCTGCCGAGACAGTCCCTTGCCCCGCTTCAAGGACTCCCCGCAGGAAAAATGGAACTTATTTTCGTAGACAAGAGCGAATCTTGTGTTTATTTGCGCTTATATGCACATCATCTATCATCTATCATCAGGTTGTGTGTGGGAGGAATGGAGGACTGTGCTCCACTCCTGCACTTCCCCCTGCGACGTTTCCTTCGCTGCTTCCTTACTCTCACAGCTTGGGCTGCATCAATTTTCCCGTTGCCATTATTATGATTGTTATTAACTTAAATAGAAAATACTTGACTGTTTCATAAATCTCACCCACTGCCAGGGGGGTCTGTGCGAAGTCGGGGTCTTGCTGCGTCAAGTAGATTTATGTGGCTGCTGCTATTTTGTCGTGTGGTGATGAGTTCCTTTTTGATTTATTTGTGCGAAGAAAACTTACACAAAGGAAGTGCCGTTAACCCACCCGGGGAAAAATGGAACATCTGCTGAGATAATATTTAAATCATAGACTAAAGTTGAAGGAGGAAAAATGTAGGTGATGTGGTGTAACGAGTTGGCTTTAAGCGGGATCTAAAACAATGAAGTTTCGGATTTTTACATATTATAACATTATAATATATTTGCAGGTATTGTTTAGAGACAACAAATAATATGCCCTTCTTTAAATTTATCTAGGAGGTTCCACTTATTTGTTGAAACTTTTTCAACTGATTAAATACCTCTCAGCTGGGTTTCGCCGCCGTGAACCGCAGAATTCAATTAAAGCGTTTTGCGTTTCACCTCAGGAATTAGGAAAACTAATTGGCCACAGTCCCTGGGAGCGAAGGAGACGATGGCAGTGGCTAAAGGAAAACAGCCTTTTCCAGTCAGACAAAGAACGCGTCTGGAGGCGCTGAAAACTTTTAATAAATCCGCAAATTACTTTATAAGCAACTCGTTTTCGGGCTGCTTATTTTGTTTGCTCGGGTTGGCTGAGTTGTCGGGGTAGCCGGGCTGCTTGGTTGGATGACAATAAGCGCGATAAGAACTTGGCATAAACAAGCCCAGAGCCGTAAACTACAGAGGGCGAGGCAGGACTGAAATTAAGGCAGATGGCAGGCTGCAGGGATAAAAGGAAAATGCGTCCAGTCAGAACGTCCACACGTTGACTGCCGCGTTGGCAATTTTTATTTAGCTTTTGTAAGTTAATTTGTGCACTATTGTCCGGCAGGACCCGCTGAATGAAACGCTTGCCTTTTGCACTTTCCTCCTCCGCTTCTGCTATTTCCCTTTTTTTAATGTAATTCAATTTCAATGAAACTTAATCGTCCGTACATGGCAGTGACCATACAACCTCCTGCCCAATCCTCCCGGCCTTTTAACATTATTTGCGTCATTTTGTGGTGGTTAATTTCAGTGCAACGCTTTTACTATTCAATTATGTTGCCGCTTGTCGCCTCGTTCGAGGCATTTTTTATGCACTCTTGTTTATGATGAGAGAGTGCCCCGGTTCCCCTTGCTCGAACTTCCTGCTCTATTGTCCTGCTAATGCCGGCCTGTCCTGTTTGTCATCCCGTGTGTCCTGTGTTGCCGTTGTGCTTTTTTCATTGTTATGAAAAATTAAATGGGCATAAATCATGCTAATGGCGCATTCAAAATTTATTACGCTTTAAAGCCGATCCCCCATCAACTTATTTATGTATTTGCAATTATTCCACCACGAGGGTGTAAGCGGAATTTGCTCCAAGTCTACTATTGAATGGTTTTTGTAGTGGGCTCGGTGTGAGAGTTAGTACGGTTGATCTCATCTCGATTTCAATTAGATGATTGCCGGGATGTGAGGATATTTTTATGGGGGAAACAAGTTAGAAAAGCGATGATGTCAGCGGAACTGGTGAATGGGGGAGAATTGTTTTAGGTCGAACTTTACGCTCCCTGAAACGAGCACATTGAGATCAAAGCACCAGCATTTCAATGGATTGGAAAAGGAGGTTTGAGTTGAATCATTTGTGAAATATTTAAAAACCCATACAAAATATTAATTATAAAATACATAAGCATCTTTATTCCAAGAAGTTAACTTTATGTTGTCATATTTTGTAGGTTAAAGATGCCATCATTAACCAAGCGGCCTCCGCATATATTGTGCCCCACTTAACCGCCATAACTAACTCGGCAATCTAAAATTCCATTCGCCACGCAGCTGGTAACAATGTGCGGTGCTTAATCCGCAGCGAAAAAAGGCGGTGGAAATTCGGGGGATCAGGGCTCTAAAGGCGAGCCACCCACATAATGCAAATTGCTCTTATAATTTGCACAGCAGCGGCGTCATTCATCAGCCTTAGCGGGTGTGGGAAACTCCAAGCGGGCGTGGGGGAAATAGGGAAGTTAGACAAATTTCCCAGGGATTATCTGCTAGGATGCCCTGACTGCAGTTTGTTGGTGCTGCTGCCACTGCCGCTGTTGCAACATTTCCTCGCAGCCCAACACGCTTGGCTCTTCATTCCATTTATTATAACAACGTTTTTTTATTCTATTTCTCCGGCGTTGCGGGGGTTATTTTCATTGCCAAAAATATATATTTCAAGTGGGTTCAACTGCGGAGCGGATTTTATTTGGTTTTAGGACTTTTCGCCCGGGCTATGCACACCAGTGTGTTGCAAACTGTTTCGGACACACACTCGCATTGCTACGCAGACACATTGGCACTGCTGATATAGATACATTTGGGCCGTTGCAGTTTGCAGTCCGCAGATACAGATACTAGCTCTCCTCGACCTCCCGCAGAGAAGATTTCATTTTGTTTTTGGCCGACTCAGTATCCCATCAGGGAAAGTTTGTTTTTCAGAATTTAGGGGAATATTAGGACAGAGATTTTTGCTACAGATTTCGTTTCTATAAAAATACATATTTATTAAAGTTTACTAACAATAATACATAAATTTTCACTTACAAATCTATCTAATGCTGAGCTAATATTACTTAATAAGTATACGTAAATCCTACATATTTCACAATTCAATGTTTACATAAATATACGATAACTTCCTTAACAACGAACGAATTTTTAAGTCCGCATTGAAATATTTACATCTACATTAATAATAACAAATCAATAAGCTTTTGTTAAATTTAAACATACACTGATTTTATTTGCCCTGATTTCATCCAGGTCATCATTGATTCGATTCACCATAACCAACATCATTCTTAGTCGATTTTCCTTGCATTTTGGGGGTTTTCCTTTGTTTTTCCCGTCTGTCTCTCTCTCTTTTGGCAGCCGCAGTCCCTCTTGTGCAGGCTTTCAAAGGTCCACCTAGTGTGTTGTTTACATGTTCATTCGCGGGATTTTTTACTTGAAATTGGAAAGTCGACGTCGGCACAAAGAGTTAAGTCCTGGCAGGAAGAGAAGAGGAAGGGATTCCTGAGGGGGAATCGCTTATTGTCCTGACCCACACATTGTTGTATTAAATGAAGGATTCTTTTTGCCGCTCCTATATTCGCTACTCCCCTTTGCGGTTGTCATTGCATTAAGCTGGTTAGGGCTTTAATTCAGAGGCATCCTCGGCGAAAATCGCATCAACGCAGCTGGAGATCGTTAAATAATTCATGTCAGGCCGCTTGGAAATCGGAAAATGGAGGGAAAAAATGGGAAGAAACGAACCAAAGCAATGAAAGCCAAATTAAGCAGTGGAAAACGTTTAGCGAGAAGAGGATGTGGATGGGGATAATGTGGGGAGTTGGAGTTGGAGTTGCTGGATAACCAGAAGCCAGACACTGGGGGATATTCCCAGCTGGGCGCCTGATTTACGTTGCAATAATTTTCATCTCATTTTCATTACGTTTTCGGGCTTATCCTGGCAGCCTTTCCGGGCCTGCTTCTCTCCAGGATTCCCTCCGTCTTGTGCCTTTGCATAAGGCCAAAAGGTGAGAAGCTCGTTTGGCCTGCAGGTCGCTTTGTGCTTGGGCGGCCACTTGAGCCCGGCTATTTATCATTTCCCAAGAGCTTATACATAAGTTTCAGTGTGTCCATAGGCCTCTGCATTTCGTAGACCTAGGTTACCAGGTGAATCCCCCTCCTCGTCAGCCTTTCACCCAACAGCTGCGGAGTTTCCATGGTGTTTTGCTTCCTTTTTTTGCTAGTGCCATCAAAAGTTGTGAACAAGTTGCCTGTTTGAAACAACAACAGGAACAGGAATAAAAGGGATCAACAAGGCACTCAGCACCAGCAGTCAGAACTGGTTGGAGCGGGTGTGACACTTCACAGTGCTGACAGATTTACATCAATTATTGAACAGGTGCAGGTAGCATGTTGCTCAGAGGTGGAGTAAAGATTGGAATGAATTGGGGAAATATTCTGCAAGTTTATACCATTTACTGAATAGGTACTATAAAATAATGTGCATTACTATTTCCCATTTAACATAGTGACATTATTCCTTTGGTTGTTTTTATGTTCCCGTTCCAAAATTAAAAATAAGAAGTAAATGTTTAAAATTGAAACATAAGGAAACGGATATCTGAAATAGTCATACAAATTAATAAGGAAATTGACTGATTAAACAATATGGACTAAATATTATAAGAAGATTTCATTTCCGAACTATAGATTTTGTATTAAAAATTATTTTTTATATTAAAGCACGATTTATAAAAATATTTATGTATTTCATTTTAATAATTGCTGTACCCTATTTTGTTGTGAATAAATAAACTTTTACATATCTGAGACTCGAGTATGTACATTTTTGCTTGCATGAAATTAATTTTTTGAATTTTACAAACCCTCAGGATCCGATTCATTAAGTACTGGGAAACAAGGGAAACCAAAACCATTTATCCCTGGCAAAAGGATTTGCAATTCAAGGAGCAGAGCCAAATCCCTTTGCTGGCAACTCAATTAGTTGCACGCTTCCATTAGATATTCCAGGCACAAAACAAAAGAGTGGAGCGATTGCAAAGCCATCAAATAGCTGAAGGCCGTATTCGAAGAGGACCCAAAAGGGGGAAACTGGGGAAGGGATCAAGAAAGGAAGGAGATTATTTTTTGGCCGCACAGGAGGTCAGACCACAAACAAAGATGTCACGCAGTGCGTTGCCCGAGGGGATTTGGCCATTGGTACACCCAAAAATATTATATATGACATTTGGTTATGAATACTAATGTGAGCTGGACCGGGGCTGGGTCCTCTCGGATGAAGCCGCTTACCATCGGATGGGGTTACTTAAAAGTTCATGCCAAAGACTGCTTTGCATAGTCTACAAATACATTTACAAAATATTTCGTTGTGGAAAGGAAACGAGGTTCCCATTCCTTAAGAAAATTTGTCCAGAATATTAGTAACAGTCAAACCCTGTCGCATCTATTCGATATTTCCGCTTCTATTAAGCCTACAAAATCAATTGATGGCAGACCGGAAAACTGCTGACACTTGGCCCAACCAACTGCGACTAATGCGTCTCCATCAGATATGCAAACAATCGGCGAGCTGCACGAATAATTGAGATTCGCAAAAGTTTATTAACTGGCTCTATGACAGGCTTTGGGGAACTCTAGATCTCCTTAGTTGTGCTCCACGGCGGAGTTGGGCTTCCTGCAGGCCATGCGCAGGACGTCGGGCAGGGGACCTCCCGAAAGACTCTTCACCATGCCCGGCTGGATGTTGCTCAGCAAACTGAACAGACGCTGGTGCTGATAGCTTGCGGGCGTGCCACTGGAATAGATCTTATCGTCCACGTAGACCACATCAATGCCCTCGTCCAAGATCCGGGCGTGGTAGTGATGGTTGTGCGGAAAGAAGTTCAAGTCACTGCCCAGTTCCTTTGTGATCAGCGTGTTCGAGTTGTTTCTCGTCAGCTTGACCAGGAAAACCACGATCTCCATTTCGCTGAAGAGACTCTGCCCAGCCGGCAAAGCTGTCAGCTCCACCACCACATTCTCACAGCAAATGAACTCCGGTTCGTACGGCTGAAGAGCGTGGAAGGTCAGCAGAGTGGTATCCGGCTAGCAAAACCACCAGATTATTAATCGCACTTCCCAGAATCAATTTTCTACTCACATTATATCGCTGTCTGTAGTTTTGCAGCAACTCCTCAGTGCTGTAAATAGTGCCGTGCCATTTGGGCGGAATGTAAACCTCGTGGTCGGCCGATGTCAGCAGCATTGTCTCGTGCTAAATGAATTCAATTCGTTTATGTACATATGAAACTCATACACAAACTAGGCTCTTACCAAATCATAAGAATATTCGTGAAGATTTTCCGGAGTCACCTCCTTTGGGTTTCCAAAAGGGTCCAAAAACATGACGATTTACTTGATGTCTTCAGCTCAAATTTTCACTTCAATTAAAATTTTGCACGTGTTAGTGTGACAGAATAATTTAAGCCCACTGCGCACTTTGGGTAATTTAGTACCAAAATGAAGCTTCCGTTGGTATTTGCTACACAAGTTTTGGTCTGATGGAAACATAGCATTTTTAGGTTATCGTGCATTAGTCGACAAGTCAACAAGTCCAATTGAAACCGAATAAGCAAAGTATTTATTTCTTTGAAAAATAAGAAATAAGCAATATTATATACTATAAATTTCTAAAATAAATTTTTAAGTTTTTGAACAGTTTTTTCATACAAAACTCAAATTTTCTTCAAGCGGCAAAAATCCATAAAAATCTGCGCGAAAATAGAAAGAACAACTTTCTGACTATTCGTTTTCGTGTGTGCTAAAGCATATTACTAACTAGGGATACAACATTTATTCGAATAGTTTCAAGCGAAATTTCTACATATTCTATAGAGCCAGTGTGACCAAATAATTTAAGGAAGAAGTGTTAAATGGGACTACATCGATACATATGTCTAGCTGTTTCATAAGCAAACTTTTTAAAGTTAAATCACAATGAATATGAACAGATTCGATATTGGGACACTGGATATCGATTTGGGAAAAAATAGTTCGATTTCGTTTCTTGGTGCGCCGTGCTAATCGTTTACTTGAATTAATAATAATAATAATAATTTTTATACGAAACATTTTGAGACATGAACTTGGCGAAAAGTCAGAAAACAAAATTTCTCCTTTTCGCTCCGTTTTTTTATTTGGAGTTTGGCTGCTTTAAGAAAAATTTTCTTATGTCAGTACCTAGCTTGTACCTTTAATCAGTTGATCACACTGGCTCGCGATCAAAATATATTGTAAATTCTATTGAAACATTTCGAATCAAATGTATCTTATTTTAGTAAAATGCTTTAGTAGTACTAAATTAGTACACGTGAAAGCGAATAGTCAGAAAGTTGTGCTTTCTATTTTCGCGCAGATTTTTATGGATTTTGGCCGCTTGAAGAAAATTCGAGTTTTGTATAAAAAAACTGTTCGAAAACTTAAAAATTTATTTTAGAAATTTATAGTATATAATATTGCTTATTTCTTATTTTTCAAAGAAATAAATACTTTGCTTATTCGGTTTCAATTGGACTTGTTGACTTGTCGACTAATGCACGATAACCTAAAAATGCTATGTTTCCATCAGACCAAAACTTGTGTAGCAAATACCAACGGAAGCTTCATTTTGGTACTAAATTACCCAAAGTGCGCAGTGGGCTTAAATTATTCTGTCACACTTACACGTGCAAAATTTTAATTGAAGTGAAAATTTGAGCTGAAGACATCAAGTAAATCGTCATGTTTTTGGACCCTTTTGGAAACCCAAAGGAGGTGACTCCGGAAAATCTTCACGAATATTCTTATGATTTGGTAAGGGCCTAGTATGTGTATGAGTTTCATATGTACATGAATTGAATTCATTTAGCACGAGACAATGCTGCTGACATCGGCCGACCACGAGGTTTACATTCCGCCCAAATGGCACGGCACTATTTACAGCACTGAGGAGTTGCTGCAAAACTATAGACAGCGATATAATGTGAGTAGAAAATTGATTCTGGGAAGTGCGATTAATAATCTGGTGGTTTTGCTAGCCGGATACCACTCTGCTGACCTTCCACGCTCTTCAGCCGTACGAACCGGAGTTCATTTGCTGTGAGAATGTGGTGGTGGAGCTGACAGCTTTGCCGGCTGGGCAGAGTCTCTTCAGCGAAATGGAGATCGTGGTTTTCCTGGTCAAGCTGACGAGAAACAACTCGAACACGCTGATCACAAAGGAACTGGGCAGTGACTTGAACTTCTTTCCGCACAACCATCACTACCACGCCCGGATCTTGGACGAGGGCATTGATGTGGTCTACGTGGACGATAAGATCTATTCCAGTGGCACGCCCGCAAGCTATCAGCAGCGTCTGTTCAGTTTGCTGAGCAACATTCAGCCGGGCATGGTGAAGAGTCTTTCGGGAGGTCCCCTTCCCGACGTCCTGCGCATGGCCTGCAGGAAGCCCAACTCCGCCGTGGAGCACAACTAAGGAGATCTAGAGTTCCCCAAAGCCTGTCATAGAGCCAGTTAATAAACTTTTGCGAATCTCAATTATTCGTGCAGCTCGCCGATTGTTTGCATATCTGATGGAGACACATTAGTCGCAGTTGGTTGATCCAAGTGTCTGCGCTTTCCCTGTCTGCCAATTTTGTAGGCTTGGAGAAAGCGGAAATCTCGAATAGATAGGACAAAGTTCGACTGTTACTGTTTGAATTTCTAGACTTCCTTATTTTCAAAATTCCTTTATCCTTGCACTTAAACTTCAAGGATGATGTTTTGGATATTCTGCATTTAAATCCACTAAAGAACTCCATCCACTTTCAAGGCGATTATCTCGTTTGCCCCGAGCTCCATAAATTCGTCCACGCCCATAAGTGGGCTGACAACTTAAGTGCGGTCATGTTTTTGGGGTCCAGCTCTGGCTCCCCACCATTAGGAAAACAATTACAGACGACACTGACAGGCCCAAATGCAGACCGAAACTGAGATGCCGGCCGGACACTTCCTAGCGGCCGGAGTAGAGCCGGAGTGGTGGATAAGGAAGAGATAGCATTCGGCGTCTGGCCGGGATGTGGCCATAAATTATGAGTTTGTCGTCACATGCTGGCGGACTTAGCCGGTGGTCATGTCTATTAGGTAGCCTTTGAAGCCACCGACTGTGTTCCTGTCCAGTTTTTGACACTACTGGGGCTTATTTTCCAATCTCTTGGCCGGACATCTCGGCCTTTATCAAGTGCATTTTTGACGCAGCGTTTGGTCACCGCTTTGTTAGCCAAATGTGTTTACTTTACCTATGTGTGCATGTGGAGGTGCTCCGTTTGGTGGCTTAACCCTCCCTTTATATCCTGTGAAGCTCAGAGACATAAATTATAGCCCGAAAATTCCTTCGGTTCTAGCTTCATTTTCATGCTCACGAACTAGAGAGCGTCACATGTGTGTCTAAGTGATTTTCAATAAGTTGCGAGTTCTGTTCGTGTTCCTGGGGTTGGGTCAAAGTTTTCGGGGCACGATTTTTCACAGCTCCAGATGTCTATATATACATCTATATATGTATCTACATATACGTATGAGAAGGAGCATAATTTATGGCGCCTTCGCTTGTGGGTGTGTGTCTGAGCCGTCGGATTTTCGCAGGCGTCGATAATGACGAGCGATTTCTCATAGCCAAAAGTGAGTTTTGGTCGGGGGCCGCTCATTTCGCCAAAGCACCAGCCATTTGCAGCAGCTGCGACCGACCTTTGACATCCCCCAGGCCCAAGTCGGCCACGTTCGAGGTCCAACTACATGGCACGTAAAAACAAACTTGATTTTCGGCCATCAAAAAGCGCCATCCGTCTTCACGAAAACGTTTCCTTCGACTCCGAGTAGCTGCCAAAAATCGCGACGTGATTCAATATTTTTGCAAAATTGTTTTTTAATCATAGTTTTGACAGAAGTCAACCAAATGTTGACCGACGGGAAGAATTGGATGTGCGAATAGAAATTGTAGCGTGACATTTTCCATTCATTTATGTTTTTGCTGAGATGGTATAACAATTATAAGAACACTTATAAAAAAAATTTATTTATACAATTTTATTTTACATATCGTATAAAAACTGTAAGTAAATATAATAATTATTTTAATTTTTTTTTTAATATATTATATATATATATAGGGGAAAGGTGACAGTTGTGGACACCACTTTTTAAATCACTTATATCTTTTTACCTGGAGCGTATTATGCGGACATATGCATATTAATGGAAAGCTAAAGACCTTAGCTAACTAGTTTTCGAATAATTACAGTGATATCTATCACTGAAAGAAAAAGTTTTAAGTTTTTGTAAAATAGTCGTTTTTGCCACTTTCAGATTTTAAGGGGGGTTGTGGACACCTTTGTAGAATGTGCTAAAATTAGGAAAGTATCAAGTTAAACGCAATCAAATGAAGAAAAAATGAAAGTTTATTCATTTGTAAAGGCAAAAAAAATACTACGCATGACATCATTCGGAATCAGAATCACAATTCGCGCATGTGAAATAGCTGGTAGGCATGTCAGCACACTTGAAGTGCACTGGCCGATCACATTCATTGCAGTGAACGGTGTTGGAGGCGGTCAATTTTTTTGGCAACATCTTTATGCAAATGATTCAAAAGTCCTTATGTTCCTCGTCCGACGACTTCTGCTTCTTGGAAGGCTTAGATTGTTGAGCACGGTGTTTTGGCTGGCGTTGATGTCCGATCGCGTTTAGATGGTTTTTCGGCTGCCGTTGCCGTTGAAAATTCCTTGGCAAGCTTTTTGAGTTTTTCCAAATCCTTGGTCACCTTAGCCGCTTTTATCGATGCACGTTCGTCAGCTTTCCGCTTCAAAACTGTTAAAACTTCGACTTTTTTCGAATTTTTCTTGAGCGACATGACTAAAAACATCGAAGAAAATTATAAAAACATTATTAAAATATATTTACTTATTTACCTCGCCCTATAATTC